>WOGP01000622.1:0-23099 GCA_015342065.1 Leptinotarsa undecemlineata | reverse complement strand
CGATGGCTTGAATCCTAGGTAGTTTTATATCTATGTCTCACTATATTGAAATCTGAAACACCAATTAATCATTTTTATTTGTTGCCTCGAATTGAAAAAGGATCGCTTTTCAATTAATGGATATAGTTGACCAGTCCCGGATTTGCAGCTTACTTTATAAAAATATCGTTTATTTTTCCGAACTTAGACTGATGGCTAGTTCAATAATCAGACTTTCACTTCAACTCCAATTTATAGCTCTACTTTAAGGAAGTTGCCACAATGTTAATTAGTGAAAGCGTACTTATACCACACTTTCACTATAGAAGGTGGTCTATGATTGAAGTAGAAGAAGTGTATGAACCAACTGATAAGCTTTTAAGTTCATGAACTACTATAAATGAATTTTTGTTAGACCCCCGTGTTAGAAAATTTCTCCCTAACGATTTGCTAACACTCCTGGCTTCCTTGCTTGAAATTTCAGAATAGCATTTTTTAAACCAATCATTCAAGAATCTTAGCAAATGATTTAGCAATTATAACAAATGAAAAAAAAATATCTCAATTTGTCAAGTATGCCACACCTTGCTCCATCCGGCTTAAACGTCATTTCCAAAATCCATCCAGCAGCCCTTGCCATCCCTCCACCCTTGACTTCCCCTCGTCCTGAAAGATAACGAACACGGGGGTGATTTGCTATGCGGTTGCCCTCTGTTATACAATGGAGCCGACAGAATTAGCCAATTACTTTGCCCTACGTGCTCTATGTTTTAATTACAATCTGATAATGGCATCAGTTTGTAACGAAATTTTATCTTTCGGTCGTGTTCTGCTCGACCCCGAATCATGTTCGGAGGCTAGCGACGGTTGTCATACAGGGTGAGTAATGAATAATTTGATATAATTTTTGATTTTGAGGGTTTCAACAGGAGAAGAAAAGTGAAAGTTCTACCAGTGACCCTGAAATCGTACCTGAACCACATTACTTGTTTCGATTTACAACATGCCTTCTTCAGCCATAGTGAAATAGTCAGAGTTTAATCTTGTGAACAAAGCCTCAAAGGAGAAAAAAAGCGATTTATTGCCAACAGGAGTTTCCAGTTACAGGAAATTCTATAACTACAGAGTAAGTATATATTAAATAAATATTGAACATAATGGAATATAGAAATGTATAAAAGTGAATGCTGAAACAAATTATATATGAAATATTCATATACGTAAAAGAGGAATGAAAAATTTAATATATAACACAATAAGTTACAAATCATGTAATGTAGCAGTACTGATACAGAGATTATTTATAGTGTTATCAAAAGTGATTGTGGATACATGATATCAAAGCGTTAAAAGAGTCCAAATGAATATCACAATGTTCACAGATTTTATTGATGGATAACTCTCCATTTTCGAAAGATGTCAAATCAAATTTTTTCAACAAGATGTTACGATTGATGCCTCTCGTGGGGTATTGTCTATCAATTTTTTGACAGAAGTATTTTAGAATCTTCCTCTGCACGTTCCCAATTGATGTTTTTTGGTTGTCGTAAATTGGATTCCATTACACAGAGCAATACTCTAACTTAGATCTGGAATACGCAAAATATAGCAATTTCAAGGTGATAATACTTTTGAAGTTATTTCAGAAACTACCATTGCCATTTCTGTAAATGAACCCAAGCATCCTATTTGCATCAGCAATCATATTCCTTATATGTATTGTAAATGTTAATTTACTGTCATATGATACCAAGATCATTTATCTCGTGTACGCGATTGAGTGTAGTATTGTTGATTGAATATTCGTAGATTAAAGTTCTCTTTTTTGTTGTGTATATTATTTTAGAAGAAGAGTTGGGACTGTTCCTAATTCACGATAATTAAAACATATTCTATCTCAATGAGAGAGAAAGTTTCGTTGCTCTTTTGAGCAACGAATCCCATAGTTTGTAAAAGATCATTGAATTGATTTCAACAGTGTCCTACTGAACGAACAAGAATCATCTGTAAGTTTTTAATTGTGTGGATATATCTGCACATATGTCTGTCGGATATGATTCAATGTCGTTCGTGGTATTAGCCGAGTAGGTAGTCATTTTCACAATAAAATATGAACATAGTAAACGATAATTTTCGCCAAATTACCTGGAAAATATTTCCATAGTATTTTTTCAACGATTTTTTGACGTGATTTCTAAATTTCCTACGAATAGATTGAGATGATTCAAACAATGAATGTTAAGTGAAGCTTTCCTCAATATATTAGAATAGAATAGAATAGTTTATTGGCTACGAGATACATTTGAATAAATATTTGTAGCAAGTGAAAACACAATGACATGACAATGACCTTTAAAGTTGGCATTAGATATTAGACGTATCACTCTTTTTTGCAATTTACAATTTTTTTTTAGATGACATGAATTCCCCCAGAACCCTTCAGTCTACGAATCATAAATACTTCACTAGATAATTTCTTGGCCATTTTGTCAACATGACATAACCAGTTCAATCTGTCGTCTATATGAATCCCCAGTAGCTTTGTGGAAATTATAAGATTTTGATTCTTAGCCTCATCAAGGAGAAGTTTATTTGAAACAAACCAGTTACTTGCAGACTTCAGGGTGGCATTGGCAGAAACACTCAAATCATTAACACTACCGTGACAGTCCAGCAAAGTGGTATCATCCGCAAAAAGAAAACATTTTTCAGGAAGTATATGGTAATATAGGTCATTTATATATAGTATTAACAAGACTGGTCCCAGTACACAACCCTGGGCCACACCATGTTTGACAGATTTCACATTCGACTCAATCCCATGTAATGATACACACTGTGATCTATCGTGCAAATAGGATTCAAAGAATTTAAGGGACAGTCGACGGATACCATAATAGGAAAGTTTCTCAAGCAGAATATTATGCGAAAGACAATCAAATGCCTTCGATAGATCGCACAGCGGTATGAATGAATGTCTGCCCTCCTCAAAAGCTATCAATATACTGGATATGATATTCAAAAGAGCATCGATTTTGGACTTACCCTTTCCATACGCAAATTGTCCAAAGCAGAAAAGATAATTAGCTATTGATCTGCTTTTGACAATTACCACGATAACTTTTCCAAGTATAGGTATTATTGAAATAGGTCGAAAGTTGTCAATAATATGAGGGTCTCCTTTTTCAAAAGAGGTAGGACTACAGGTTTTTTTTAATATTTCAGGAAAACCCCCATGAGAAAAACATTAATTTATTAATACGGATAATGGGTACGCAATCATATTGGCAATACTTTTGATGATCCCACTGTTAAGCTCAAAATAGTCCGAACAATTGGAGTTCTTGAGAGGCTGGATACTTTCCGTTCTTCCCTCAGGATCGTGAGGAACAATACGAAGGAGTTAACTGGTGTTTTGAGATTTTTCAAGAAATCTGTCGCTTCATAATTTACTTCAGGAAGAGATGAAATGAGATAATGTACAATGTCAACAAAATAATCATTGAAATCGTTCTCCGAATTCGGTGTATCAACCTCCCTTGAAGGTCTCCTATCACATTCATAATGGATGATCCTCCAAGAATCTCTACTGATATTTGGAGAACATGCCAAAAAACTTTCATACGATTATCGTTTTGCCAGTTGTATAGATTTTTGTAATCTTTGCGTAATCTTTTGAAGATTTTTTCAGTTACCAAATATTTCCTAACGTTTTGGACAACCCTGATGTTCGAGAGAATTTCCCTCTTATAGCGCAATTCATCACCGAACCAACTGACTGGAGGTCTTTGATCGCGATGATGCCTCGCCCTCCTCAAAGGAAACATCTCGACCACATAGCCATTCAAGACCTCCACAAGAAGTTCACCCAAAGCATCCGGAGAACGATCCGTGTTTTTGAAAATACTTCAGTCGAAACATTCAAGGGCGCCCTTAAATGTGTCTATAGCTGAAAAAGAAAGAAATCTTCTATAAATTGCAACTTTTTTTGATGTAACTGGAAATTCACTCAGCATGTATTGTCCCCAAGTGATCTGATAGACAGGGTTCAAGAGCACCCATCACAAAAAGGTCATCAGGAATATTAGTTATGATATTATCTATGCAGGTAGCAGTGTCTAGGGAAATTCTTGTGGGTTCCTTGATTTTGACAGTCAAATCAAAAGATTCGAATAAAAAGAATAACAATAACGTGTTGTTGATGAAAAATTTATATTGAAATCACCGAGAATTATCACTTTACTTTTTTTCGTCAGAATCTTTGTCAACAGACAAGCATCGAATGTATTCATAAAACTATAAAAATTTCCATTACAAGATCTATACAAACTAACAACGTGTACACCCGAAACCTCAATGCCACATATTAGTGAAAACCATATTAAAATTGATTAAGCGGATCAGTGCGCATAAAGGTACAGACCGTCAAAAATACTGAAAATTATTCTTTTGGGTCAATTGCGTTGATAAAGATCCCGCAATAAATATTTCTGAATATCTCCCATGTAAAGACATCGATTTGTTATACTTTTATTTTATGTATTGATTTCATCAAATACGATGGAAAGTAACGCCAAAAAAGTTCATGTCAACTCCATCACATTGTGGAAAACAGAAATGCTCACAACTTTTACATTCACGATGGTCACCTCAATACACTGCCGTCTTACGTTGAGACTATTTTATATTCATTTCTTGATAGTTCTCAAGTTGGTAGGAAAAAACTTAAAGCATTTCATTTTTCATCTCAATTTGTTACTAACAATTTGAATTTTGTCTGTTCTTTAAAATTTTCAAAGTAAATTTACTACGTGGCTTGTCTAGCTGTACTTGCTTCTTTCAATAAATTGTAACACGTAACACAATAAATTGTAATACGTAGTAACGGCTACATCAATCAATTTAGTAAATTTACCACAACTGCATCCAGAAAAGAGGATGCATCATTATTGGCAATTGTTGAATGTTACTGTTTAGTGATTCTTCTTCAGTTTTTGTCAACTTTTGACAATTATCCTCAATTAGAGAAATCAAATTATTTCTCAGATGAAACATTAAATGGGAGCAAGAGATTACAGATGGAAAATTAACGACCAGATTGATATTTTCTCTAGAAAAAACAGGAGATCAAAAATAAAATATTTAATGAAACGACATATTCATAACAATAAAGTTTAATAGATCCATTCAGAATGACAAGAATAATCAGTACCTAAGAACAGCAATAGTTTCATATTATCCAGAGAAACGTAACTAAATCGAAGTTCCATCAAAACTGTTGCTTTTCTACTTGTCTTGGAACAAAGTTACTATTTTCAACCCATCTCTTTTCTATGTCTAGAAGCACCCTCGATACATCTTCTTTACACCCAAAGAAACAACTATATTACACCTACTAAATCTATACAGCTATTCCCAATCTGATAATCAAATCTACAACTTAAACTAGGTATCATACAGTCATTCATACACGAATTAAGGTAACATTTTAGACTATCAGTACTTTACAAAACAAATGAACAGCACTGCTCTAAATCCTTCAACCACTTCGATACTATACAGAGTGTACAGAGTGGTCCGAAGTCGAATAAAATGAAACATATTTTAACCGCTACAGAAATTTCCTTAACTTGCATATCGCAGTTGAAGCAAATAATATCGCGGTATACAGTTGATTCGCATAGATAAATTGAATGAGAGGCCCCCTTGTGGGACCATGTGGTACACCAGTACAAGTATAATTGGTTTTTATGTCGATCAAGTGCATCCCTTGGATAGACGGATATAGTGACATTTACGAAAAATATACAAATTCTATTGAAACACTATTTATGTGTAAAAGCCCTGTTTTATAGATATGTAATGTGCTTTCGTCATTCACAGATAACTTTAGAAAATTAGATGACAGTATATATCATTCGATGTTGATAAATTCGCCTAGTTTTGGTCAACAGAAGGCTATATGAAGAGTATTCAATGACATTTATTCGTTACAAAGACCTGACATTAAATTACTCTAAACAGCTTTGTTACGAATCCAGTTGAACACCCTTCTGTATGGGATTATTGCTTGATATGCAATTTAACGACAACTACAAAGCGATAGCTATACTTTTTTTGAAATTATATTTCTCACATATCATGCAAGGCTACACATTCATATTGGATTTTATAGTACTTCAGAATACTATTTTTGATACCTGAATCCACCTTCAATTTCCTTTCATGGACTTTTCGAATCATAAAAATATTGATCATTTTAATTTCAATGAGATAATTACTCGTTTTTCAATGGCATTTTCATAAACTTCGCACTATACGAATATTTTTTCAGTGATAAATAAAATTGAAATTTCACTTTGCAGTTAAGTTGTGCTTAGTTGTCACGAATTACTTTAGACCCGTCAATCTTGACATGTTTTGAAAGAAATTTTCCAAAAACTGGGCAACTTTGATACAGTAGTATATTATTCATTATTATCGAAAGATAGTTGAAAATCACGATGCAAAATTTTCAAACAAAACATAATTTTCCAAAAATTTCTTTGAAATAAATCAACTTTGACGAGTTTGCAATGCAGGTGACAACGTAAAGTGGAGCACATATTCACAACTGTTCATTCAGTCAATTATATTCATTAATAAAAGAAGGTCCCAGATGGTGCTTCAGATGAAGGCTTCAGTGCTGTCACAGTATTCGGTGGGCTGAAAACTTCGTAGGCTAACACACACAGATGGCGCTATTTGTATCACATCCACATGGTGTTTAGTTAACCCTCACCTCCAAAAGATAAGTGTACAAATTTCACAGTTGTCGGATTGTTAGTATGTGGGATAGAACATTTTGGGTACAGTTTTATTAGTTCCAAGAGAGAAAAAAATTGTTGCAGCCAAATCAACCGTTCAGAAGTGAAGTTTGAACGAAGTGAAATGAGCATCGAGGATGATGCATGCCGTGGACTCCCCAAAGGGGTTACCGACGATAACATCAAAAAAGTCCACCAAATGATTTTGAATTACCATAAAAAGAAGTTGATCGAAGAATTTGAGGCTCTAAAGATATCAAAAGAAGGTGTTTGACATATCGTACATGATTATATGGGTATGTGAAAGCTCTGTTCAGAGGTGAATCAACATCACATCATTAATCAGAACATAATTTTGAAGTTTTTTGGTATTCCTTTAATTTTTTTTTCTGTGGAGATGATTTTTATAATTCTATTGCTCGTCTATTTTACGTTGATAGTGATACTGAAATGTATAATTACAGAAATAGTGTCACGGATTTTCTTCAATGTTGTACAAAATTCAGACTCCGATTGATTTGATGAAATACATAGAATTCTCACGGTACCTTCTCTATTGCATATATCTAGATTTTGAACACAAAAAGGTTTATTCCATAGGTGGAAGTGGTTTCTATAACTGATAATAATGAATTGCATACGAGAGAACATTGTTTGAGAGAGATTTCTGCAATCCTTCAACAATGAACGCATTTCAGAAACCTCAGATTTAGAAAAAAAATAAAAATGTTTATAAAATTTTTCTGACAACTTTTATAATCCACAAACTGCGTATTTTCTGAGAAGCCATTTAATCACCTCACTGAACTCACAACGAAAAAACTTTTCTTCTATTTCTTAGTGAAGTTTCAAAAAGAATCAAGAAGAATATGGTGAAATATAATGCATTTTCTATATTTGAAAGAATTTCTTATTCAGATAATTGTGCAAAATTGTCATTATTTCCACTACATATACATTGGGAGTACAGATAAATTTGGGGGTAGTTACAATTGAGTTATCTACAAGATGAGCAAATTTTCTGGTTCCCAAACGTATTTATACTAACTGCAAAAATCAGATATATAGATATATTTTTGCACATACATTATTTTACATACCGGGGAATTGACACTAGAGTCCTGACAGCTAAGTCCAATAAAATCCAATGTACAAAATCAGTCAAAAGACGGGGTGTGTGATGCGGGCTACTTCGTGACTTAACCTAAGACTTTTATAATTACATATTTTCAACGAGAAACATCAAGGAAGTATTCGTGATATTTGGTATTTTTCCTCATTGGTTACTGAAAAATAAATTTCAGTGTATTGTTTCGAAGGTAATTTCAAAAATTGCAAACCTCTATTCTCGAAAATATTAATTTTCACACATTGATTATTCAAAGTCTGTATAACTGTCATATAGATAGCCTATAGAAATAATAATATTGTTGACATGACTCATATCAACAATGTTATTTTGACATGACTTATGTCAACAATGTTATTTTTTTCTGTAGGTTACCTATCCGATAGTTATATAGATGATCATCAATTTTATTCTCAAAATGTCACCAGTCAGAATTTAGCCAAATTTCGAATCCCAAAATGAACTACTTCAGTAGAAAATCGTTCAAATTTAATGATTTGTATTCTGGTATCAGTAAAAAGAGTTTAAAAATTGAATATGGCTGCCTCTTCTTGAACCTCAGTCAGATTATTATCAGTGAAATCTCAAAGACACAGTCCCTACATTATCCTAACAAAGTGGAAGAGATCATCTCATCAATCTTTCCACACGAGTCTTTTTGCCCTTAACTTTCATTTCCAAAACCACAACTTATACATACATCAGTTTCAAATTTTTTATATTTGTCCCTCAATATATCTCGAATAAATTAATAACTAACAATCAATTTTGAATTTTTTGATCCTGAATGTCTAGGCATGTGCCAAAAATAATGTAACTATTTCATGAGAATAAAATGCTTATTATCTTGTTTCATTCCAACATGTTTTGAATCGATAGATGAGAAATGAAAGCATAGAATTAAAATGTTTTTATCAAAATACGAAATTCAGTAAATCACAGCACCAGAATAAGGTGTTTTCCTTGAACATTGTGTGATATAACAAATTTTGTTGTGATATTATGTATTTGAAACATTCATATATTTTCATGAAACACGAATTGGAGAGAGTTTAAATTCAAAGACAGATTATCTCTAGTTTGATTCAATTTCTGATAAATCAATTTAATCACTTTCAGATATATGTTCGAATGAGAAACTGAATTACATTGTTCTTGTGAATATAAATGATCTCTGTACATCACATATTTTTAGAAAAATTATGAGCTGGCTATTAGGAAAGTTTGAATTGAAAGAAAATGTAATGAATTGATAGACAGAATATTTATTGGTTTCTGACGAATCAAGTCATTTTCAAAGTGAGGAACTACTATTAGTCCAGTGAAAATGTTTTGCAAAAGGCGAAGACTCATATCAGAAATTATTGGAAATCACCGGCATTGACAAAATTTATCTGTTCTTAGCCTTTTCTTAACTCATACTACCAATTATCAAGGCATATAAGACAGAAAACAGTTGATAAATTTATTTCATTTGCATCGAAAAGTTTGAAAAATCGATGTGTTCATGATTAGATTATTGTGTTCAATAAGGTGACATTATTTTATTTCTCATCACTTTGGACTTTCTAAGATTTGTCACTTCCCATACCAAAAAGAACTGGTCAATTGAGTTTATCATAATGCTTGGATTTCTTTGGATGGACATGAAAAATCGACGTGTTCGAGTTGCAAGTTAAGAAGAAAACGTACTAAGTCTCTATCGATCCATAAGTTTCCCCGTATTTCAGTCATCAATTTAAAGGATTCTCTCTAACAGAACGATTTTGAAGCAAGTTGAATATCGCCAACGGATTTTCTCTAGATGAATTATGCAGCAATGTGAATCCTTGTCGTTATAATCTATATGCACTTTCGAATCACAGTGGGTCTACCTACAGTACACATTATACAGCATTCTGCTGACATCCCTATACTGGTACGTGGCACAGATACAATGTTTGAGACGTGTCCCCAATTCCTCCCAAATCGCTTGTGAGTGGTGATGCATACATCCTCTTTTATGAAAAGGAGGAAACGAGTTCCCACCTTCGAGCGTTTTGAAAAGTTACTTTTCAACTGTTAATTTTAATATTATTATGAATTATACTCTTATAATTGAAAAAATTCCTTTTGTCGAATTTGCTCACACAACAGAAACAATTATTCGATGGGAATGCTCTAGCAGTGAAGATCTCTTTCAGACAACCCCTCCTGAATCTTCTTCATCTGTACCCTGCAACTTCCCAAAATTCTGTCATATCCCACATTCTCAAATGTCTGTTCCCATTTTGACTTTGGAACCGCACACCATCCAAACTCCTTCACTGAAACTCTCAACAAGAAGGCACTAAAATCAGGATCTTTGAGCACAAGACACAGGAGAAAACTAGCCAAAATATTGCCAAGTTTTGATTGAGCTTGAAATGTTGCTCACTTCGATCCATGGGTAGCTCCTTCCCCCTTCGAGGGCCGTAGAGAGGGGATGGAGATAATGATTTTTGTACCACAGAAAATAATAAGGCACATTGTTTTGGAAAACTTGAAAGACATTTCCAACGGTCAAAGAGGTTGATGTACATTGAGAATGCGAGATTGAGCTTATTTTGTGGATAAATTTAGGTTTCAGATGATAAAAACTCAAGATGGGGTGGCTGAAATTGACACTACTGTGAAATTTTCCAACTAAATATCTGTAACGGCTGAATGTGATGAAAAAAATTGACATATGGATATATTTTCTATTAATAAACGACTACTAAACAATTTTAGATTCTTTGAAGTGAAAAATTTTCATATTCGACATAATTTTTTTCTGTTAAAATATATAAGTTATTTCCAGACTGCAGTCACATCAATAAATCGTGATTAGGCTGTTGGAGAACAAATATGTTACATATTCGTGCTTGTCACCTTCAGAATTACAAGAATTGAGTAACTTTTTATGGTCTTCAATCGGATAAACCGTTATTATTTTGGTTTCCATCTATAATTTTCACAACCCACACACTATTTTGTGACTGGAAAATTCATCAATTTTGAAATGGTGTGAGAAAGCCAAGATATTGAGATTAAAATGTAATGATATCGATATAATCTACAGGTGCCTATCATGGAAGTTGAGGCTCATTGCATAATTGGGAGTTTCTCACTCTTTTCATGAAACAATTCCATATATTCGAATAGCAATTCATGAATGAATTTGTTTGCAGCACATTTTGAAACATTTTATCTTGGAATTGGACATTATAAAATATATTTTCCACAAGACCATAGGTTATGTAATAGTTCCACTACTTCAATAAAAAATTTTATTCACCCTTTCGAAAGAGAAGTCGTAATTTTGGCATTGGAAGAAGAGAAATCGCCAACAACAGGTTGAAAATTTCTTCAAATAGAATAATTTGTTCTAGGCGATCAATTAGCTGATCGGTTAATAGTTCATTCATACTGAGAATCCAAATTCATTCAAATTTTAAATGACCTTCTTGTGTACAGTCCATTTCATGTTCATATTTCAAAGATGCCTGATGGAATACAATTATAGACAATATACAAATGACCAATATTGCAATTAGTTTAGTAAACATGACCTTTCGTGGGTAAGTTCATTTTCATTTCAATGAATTTTCTTCTACAACTTTGAGATAATCATATGAGATGTTTCACTACTGGAATGTGTTTTGTTTTCGTCCCTGCATAATTGAGTAAGCCGTAATTATTACTATAACATCACTTTTCGCTTTGATGGACAGAGATCAATATATTTATCAATGCAATATAAAAGAGTCAATAAATAAAGAATCAAATCTTGAGTTACATCAAAAATTCCAGAACATCATAGTCTCGTATCTGATGTAATATATGTGCGTGATATATTGAAGCATACACATGATTAAGATTCGGAACCAGAACCAGATTTGAGCTACCAGAACCAATTAGATTGAAATTATACTGGGTCAGATGATGAAAAATGCCTTTTGAGGATTCACGATCTTCACTTCGATAATTTTGATATGACTTTCACAGATAGTTCAGAACTATTTAATTACGTATATATCGCGATCATTTGAAACAATATACCAGATCCAAGTCATATTTTGAAAACTAAGATTTGTTCCCGACGCCTCATATGAAATTTGATTTTTCCTTGTATTGATTCGAATATTATAGGAACATTTGACGTTTCTCGTTCCTTTGACGTTTCTCGTTAAGGTGTTTTCTTAAAGCTAAACTGGATTTTCCCTTAAAATCCTCAATCAGTCATTTAGGTTAAAAACTATTCCGAATTTCCATTAAACTATTGCAAACATATTTTGAGTACAGTCTTTTTGCACTCATACTGATTTTTTATGAATTTTTAGTTTTTCTCTCATTTCCATCTGCGTGAGATGACTTCAATATATTTGAAGGGAACACCCAGTATTTACAAACTAGTCCTAAAACTATATGGTCGATTTCTCGACCTATCACGAGTTAACAGATGAATCATTCGATTCTGATATGTATGTGATCTTAGTTGATATATTAGAATATATAATAATTCCAAAATAATCCATAACAAAATTAGAGTCATATATTAAGTATATTTGGAAATAATCAAATTCAAGTTATGTTCGATATGAGTATTTAAGGTACAGAAAATGGTGGAAAAATGTTTGGAATTGATTGAATATCAAAATCGTTTGTCACTGGCAAAATAAAACTCACTTCCGTGGAGAAATAATGAGAATATTTGGCTTGTACAGTGTTTTTAGAAGAATACATAGTTATATTATCTAGAAATGCTAAGTAATATCAATCACCATGGCCACCAAAGTATTCTGCAAATTTTCAATCGAAAATCCAAAGGAATATATTGAGTATATTTCAGGTTCATGTTCTTTCTTGCAAATATTCCAATATTTTTCAATATTTTGTGAAATTGACACTCACTGTAACTGTTACATTCAAATATATTGATGAGGAGCATTTCCACTCCATATATTTCAAGAAATATAATCCTTGAAGCAAACTGGGAACTGATATTTCTCCGTTTTCAATATCTTCACTTCCATTTAACAAGCCATTTTCAGGATAGAGGGAGTAAGAGAAATATACGTTTCAAAATTTCAAAATTGAGGTCACTGAGTTTCTTTAGGTCTAAAGGCTTCACTGAAATGATTACAAAACTATTTTTCAATAAAATCAACCAAGTTACTTGATATAAAAATTGGTCGGATACCGAACATGAAATGACAGCTGAATTTACTGTTTGGGGAGCAACTAATATTATAGCTATCCAATGTCACTGTGTCTTCCAGGTTGCAGTGACAGTGCAGTGTATACAATTCTGTAATGCGTGAGGAACATCAATTCAAGGTCTCAATGAAATGAGCGTATCGAAATTTGTATACAGAAAAAGCTGATAAGTGCCTTACAAAAACTTCCGGTAAAAGATTTTCATGTGTATCACTTACAACTGACGTCACAACGCAAAAAACCCATTTTCTACTTCAAGACTCTAAAATTCATAATATTTCTGGAGGTATCATAAGACCTCTCAACCAAAAATATTGCATGAATTGCTGTTTCCTTTTGTTTCCTCTTTTTGAATTTCAATGAGTTTTTTAACAACTTTCCATTATCTTGAATAATCAAAATGAATTTCACATGTTGATACTGCTGTATTTTTCATCATAAACTCAGAATACTAGTATTTCACAGAAATCAATTGGAAGCATATATAAATAACCTGAATATGTTGATATTGATGGGAGATTTTGGAAACTGTTTACGTCATTTCATTCCAGAAAACTTGAACAACTTGACAGGTATAAAAGTATGGGCACTCAACCCACAGTATAATTTTTGCAACCCCTTTGTCATGCTCATTGACCAAATATATAATGGAACATACTCATATCTATATACATATGAATGGCACCCATCTTTTTATTGCACATATGCCCGTTAAAATTTCAACAAATCTGATATAATCGACGATATCAAATTCTTTTTGATCTAATCTCACTAACGACTTGTTTTGAAATGGTTCTCGAGTTATTAGATGCTGCAACTACTGTTTCGATAATGTTAACTAATTTGCCAAATACAAGTATTAATTATACTTGCTTTCTCCTCGTAAAAAGTTTTCGTACCGAAAGCAGCAGCCTATAATTTCAGTGACTTATTAACAAATTATGTGTCCGAACCATGTGATTAACCTAACCATGTTCTGCTAACCAGAATTTTTTATGTTGAACAACTTTTAAAAAACGATATTAATGAGAACTAACAAACAAATTCAAATAAATTAATATATGTCAGAAACATAGATATAGATACATACGTTTTTAAAATTATCCAAAAGTATATCGAACTCTTTTCTGAATTTCAAAAAGTATTTTGTATTTTCCAAGTTAAAATCTATTCTTATTTTCGTAAACACTATAGAGTCTTCCATCAGTTTGGATATTGATATAGGCAGCTTGAATTGATATGCTTGCCTAGTAAAATAACTATTTTGTGAGATGAACTAGGTATAAACAGTATGTATATTCTTATTGCAGGAAAGGAGCAGGAAGCATGAAATTCTCACCACGAATCAACCCATTGATAATTTCTTGTTCATTTCTCTCACACATTCCTCAAATTTTAGGTCTTTATCTTAGTTTATGCCTAAAATTTTTCTAGAGTTTGTGACATAACGTCGTTTTTCAGTCTCAATTTAGGCATCGCGCATTTGAAAATCAAAAGGTTTTCATTCAAAAGATATTAGATTTGATGTGGGAAACTTTCTCGTCTACAAACAGCGTTTTTGCGGTCTGTTTGATTTTGTGAAGTGATGTGATGTATCTCCATGTAAACTGCGCGTCATCACTTTTATTCATTCAACTAGGTTGTTTTTCAAATTCGATAATCTCTCTGATTGTTAGGAAATAAAAGTTCTCATTGATTGCTAATGCCTTTGTGTTCTCCAATGATGACTTCTCCCTTGCGTATGTTGATTCGCCTGTTGGTCTGACCGATGTAAGTCTTCTCACAGTCTCCACTTGGTATTTCGTACTCTCCTTGGGACTCCAGTGGTACCTGATCCTGCGGATTACGGAGCATGGTCCTTATTTTACGTTATTATACTAATTTTCCTTCGTTACTTTGATGTATGATTGTATGGTTGTTATGACTGGTGTTTCTCGGGTTTTCTGCTGTTTCTGTGTGATCTTGAATGCTTTTTTTATAGTTTTCTATGAGTGCTCATTCATTCGTAGCATTGTATCGACGGTGTTCACCTCATGTTGCCTCTGTTCGTTGTTTGCCAGCCTCCTTCAACGTTTTATCAGTGTTTTTGCCACCAAATGAATGTGTTCTTAAGTGGTGGTGTATCTATCAGTGTGTATTGTTCTTCGATGTACCATTTGGATGTACCGTGTGGCTTTTTAATGATCAACGAAATACTGGATGATTACTTTTTCAACTTCTTTCGTGAATTTGATCCGTGGACGGATTTCATTCAGGTGATCGAAAAACCCTGAAAGTTTTCAGGGTCCATGTCATCAAATCACAGAAATATCATCGACATATCTCAGCCATAGTTTTTTAGTCTGACGTTGTTACTGCTTCGGTTTCGATTTCTTCCATAAAGAGATTGGCAATAATGGGAGATAGTGGCGAGCCTGTTGGTGACCTCTCAATTTGTCTATGTCGTTGCTCGTTATAGATGAAATACCTGTTTTTGATGCAATGTTCGACCAAGGTGATGATATGTTCTTCTGATTCATACTTTTTTGATAATTTCTAGTGCCTCTACGGTGGGAACATGGGTGAATGAAGAAGTTAAATAAAATCTCACAAGAATATCGTCTGGGCTGACCATTTGTATTGTCAGTATAAATATCAAATGAACGGCATGACGTTTGTACGAATCAACCTTTTCCTCAGGTGATTGACGAGCATGAGCGATGTGTTTGGCCAGTTGATGCTCACGATTAGTCTAAGTGGCGCTCCTTTTTTACGGACTTCGTGAAGACCATAAAGTTTAGGGCACTTCTATATTTTTTTTCTTGGTATTAGATGCCTTCTGATTTCCTCGTTGATCATCAAATTATTTATAATTATGGAAGGTACCTGTTACACCTATGAATTGAGAAATAGAGTTTCAGAGAATCAGTGTAGGTCCAAACTCCAGACATCAGCAAAAGATGGCGACCGAAACGTCGTGAACATGATCCTTGTGAAGGTGGGTAAAACAGAACACGAAATGAAACCCGGAAAATTAAACCTTGAGGTAACCTCGTCATATCTTTTTGTCAATTCAGTGGCAGTTAACAAACAATGGGAAATCAACAAGAGCCATTTAAAAAAAACTTTGGTAAATATTTTTCTCACAACTATTTTGTAAAGTAGAATAAAGTATACCTGTTTTTTGTTATGGATTTATTTCAACATCACTTGAGTTGTTTTGATAGTTGAACTATGTGCTTTCATTCAAACCTTCACAAATTCAGAATTTTGTTTTCTGCGGACGTAATTGATGTATGTGTATCTTTGAATAGTCAACTCATAGCTTTCTGTTCGAAGATGATTTATATTTTAGCTAACATGTTGAATACATTTATACACATTGTATACGTGTTAGAAATTACACTTTAAAAGGTAAGACCTCGTTATTCCTTAGCCCGCAAAATTTTGTTTTGTGCGAACGTGATGTATGTGTATTTTTGAATAGTCAACTCATAGCTTTCTGTTTGAAGATAATTAATATTTCAGCTAACATGTTGTATACATATATACACCTTGTATACGTGTTAGGAATCACACGTAAAAAAATATGACCTCGTTAATCCTTAGCTCACACATGTTTCGACTTCTGAGGCTTGTCGTTCGGAAAAACAGATTTTTTTAAACAGATACCAATTCAGAATATGAGTTTGTGTTAATTTCTTTAGTAAAAATCAGTTGTTGCAAAATCAATAATTTGTTTGCATTTTCAATGTTTGTATATATTTTGTTTCAGTTTTTTATACTCATTTTATGAAAGTTGATGTTTATCAAAAACCTTCAACTAAAAAAACATTCTTCGCCTTCAGATATTGATTCAACTCACAATGCAAATAATAATCAGTTGGAAGTATGATCTGTTGACTAGTACAAAAATGAATATATGAAAAGATATGGATTATTGGAAAATTTATTATTAAAGCTATGATAATTTTATTTGAGTTCATGCTAAATTATAAATTACAACTGAAATGTCAATTTGAGATCATATTATTCGATTGATATCATATCAGATTTGTTGAAAACTATTCCAAAATTTCTTCTCTACAAAGCCTTACTAGAGAAATGCCATTCATAATAATTTCACAGACCTCATCTAAATTATAAATTACAACTGAAATGTCAATTTGAGATCATATTATTTGATTGATATCATATCAGATTTGTTGAAAACTATTCCAAAATTTCATCTCTACAAAGCCTTACTAGAGAAATGCCATTCATAATAATTTCACAGACCTCATCTAGGAATCTCATAGATGTCGTTGAATCTGCCAAATAATCCACATAAATAATACCATCAGATATAACTTTAGCAACATATTATATGACTGCTGTTTCAGATCGATCCTACAGAATCCTACTTCCATTAGAGATTTTCTCTGAAGCTGAAATATTCATAAATCACATCAGTGTTGAAAAATAGCTAGAGATTTGGTTATGATTTTGAATGACGAAGGCTAATTCTTTATTTTTCCTGAAATTTATAGTTTATGTCCAAATTTCCCATCAGTTAGCAAATAAAATTGAACAATTTTCCGATATATCAAAATCCAAATTTACATCAAAGAATTATTTGTTATATCAACTCGCATTGACATCTTTGTTTGGTTTTGTTATTGACTGAGACCAAATCCAAAATTGTTCCCTTTCACGTTTTATACACATTCCCATGAACAAATGTAGTTTCTTAAGATTTAATGATCAACATTGAAGCTGAAAAATACTCAAATTCCTGAAATGAAGATGAAAAACTTTGGAAATGCTAATTTTTTCTGAATATTACTATCCAATTTCATTGTTACTATTATTGAAGAAGTAATATTGATTCAGTGTTGATTCTATCAGATTCTTTATTTAAGATAACAATAAATTACCTCAATGGAAATGAGTATCTACGTATCAATCTGCATCCAGCTTGTCATTTGTCTATTCTAATATTATATCAGCCGATATGTACAATGAGAGGAACAATCGGTGTGATATGTACACAAAATACAGAAACTCAAAACGCTTACTAACCGAATATACAATATACACACCTATTTTAGAAGCCTTGCCTGAAAGGATTTCCTCCAGTAGACTGCACTGGCGGTCTGAAGGGGTTGGCTGCCTCTGGCTGTTGAGGAAGAACGCGCCCCTGAGGACGAGCCGGAGGCTGCTGGAACGGGGTCTCCTGGTAAGGCTGATCTTGCTGGTAAGAGCGCTGCTGATAATTTTGTTGGTAGCCTGTGTGCTGGTAGTCCTGACTCTGATATCCAGAGTCGAAATTGGTTTCTTGCTGTTTGTACTCTAAGTGGTTCTGAATCTCACCTCCCACCGGTTTCTGCTCCTGCATTGAGTAGGTCTGATACTCCTTATTCGGCGGGTCAGACATGAGAATGTTTGCCTCGTTCTCGAAAGGTTTGAAGTCATAAATGTGTCTTAGATACATCAGCACCGGAGCGTAAAATAGGTTCATCAGGGCGATGCCTACGTTTAACGCGGTGAAGCCGATAGCTTCGACCACACTGCCTGCTATAATAGGTCCTACCGCGTATGCTACCGAGTAAGAAATGTCTGCTATTGCGTAAATACTGCCGTATACCGAAACGTAACGTACATCCACCAGGTATCCGAGAGTGGGGAGGAGAGCGGTATCTATGAGCGCGATTCCGAAACAAATCCCGCAGATGGGGATCATGAGAAAGACGTAGGAGTTTGCAAAGGGTATTATGAAGCAGCATAAGCCTTCCAGGGCTAACCCTGCAGCGGCCATGAGCCACTGGTACTGCGGGTACTTCTTGGCCATCTTCACGGTGATGATAACCCCAAAAACGTGGGGGAAGAAAGCTGGTAGCCAGATGATCCCGACCTTCCAATTCTCCGTGGTTAAGTTGTCTTCTACCCAAAGCGAGATGGTGGGTTCCAAAAAGGCCAGAGCGACGTTGGACATCATCAAAGCTCCTGCGCACACCGCTATGTACTTGTCCATGAAGAGCCTCCAAATGGGCACGGAGGGCGGCTTCACCATCTGCGACTCTTTTATTTGGTCCTTGATGGGCTTCATAACGAGCAGTAGCATGAAACCGTCCATGAGAGACACGAACGCTAGGATGAGGAAGGGCATCTCTTTCCCAGCGAACTGGTAGAGTGCTCCTCCGAATGGGGGTGCCACCAGACATCCGAAGCTGATGAACGCCAGCGCTATCCCCAGCGCTTTGGAGCGCTCTGTCTCCTCCGTGAAGCGATCTGCGATCATGGCGAGTCCTGCAGTGTCTGCAAAGGCCGATCCGACCCCCTGCAGACTTCTGGCGAAGAACAGGAGGCCGTAGCTCCGGCCACAAGCGAACACTGCCGTCGAGAGGAACATTATCGTGAGTCCGATCATCATGGGGATGTCGTAGCCGATGCGGTCGATGAGTGCTCCGGAGAAGGGGTTCACCATAAGCTGCACGATGGCCTTGGATGCGAATAGGATGCCTGTAGCCTGGTCCTGGCCGTGGTGGTCGTGTTTCTGGGGTGTACCTGGTGGGAGTGACTCGTTTCCCGACACCTCGTAATCCTGGTAAGCTCCAATGTACCGCAAGTAGTCCGGGATAATAGGGACAATCACCATGTAAAGCATGTTGTCAAGCAGCAGCGCTATGGAGACTATGACGAGGATGAGCTTGCGTTGAGTTCGCGGTTCCTGGAGCTTCGTCCAGACCGCTTCTTTCAGCTCCCGGAACTCCATGTTGAGGATGGGAATGTTAGACATGGTTGGGTCGCCTTGAGGTCGCTTGGCTTGTAGTCGGACGTTACTTGGTGCTCATGGAGGGTAGCGCAGTGCCATCCAGGTTAACCTGTACAGAAGAATTGTATTAATATCTTTGTAAGGTTGGGTGGGGAGGCACTGCGCTTATCCCCCCGCACCCCACTAACGGAGTCATTCATAACTCTATTGAATATCAGTAGATAGATGTGTATCAATTTCAGTTTGAATGATTTCAATTATAGTTTTTTCAATGAAAATAGAGACAAGTTTCGATACACTATTTGCTTCATGTAAAGTGATTTGTACTTGTTACTGACTAAGAGTGATATTTCATTTTGTTGAATAGTATTTTAGGATTAAATTAAACGGATGCATACAATGATGGACCTGAAACACTGATGCTTCAGTCTGAGACCAATTATGAGAACTATAGTAGGTCGAAATCGAAATGTTGCTTTGTTTTGCGCACTGGTTCCCACCACGGTGTCAGTCGAAATGTCCGTCAAAAAGGAGAAGAACAATTCAAATCAGGCTCTCAAAAGTGAGGTAACGGCAGTGTTATAACAGTAAAGATGATTTGAAGACTTATAATAAAATCCAAGCACTGATCTCTCAAATAGGTATCTTCCTCAAAAATGTTGATATACAAAATATTCATGAGGAGTTTTTGTGAAAAAGATATATTGATGATAAATCCGTAAAAGATATTTGAGGTAAGTTATGATCGATATGAGTATCGTGTTCGTGATCCTGTGCGATCATATTTGAAAGAGTTTAACAGAAAAATCGCAATTTTCAGAACGTCAGTATTACTAGTTTGTAATATGCTGTCCAACTCCTCAAAACAATTTCACAAATATACTAATTTTCGTCCATCAGAAACTACGGCTGTGAAATCAGATACCGACAAAAATTATCCGAGCATTCGTTGAGCTGCTGGACCAATATTATCTTCACTTCGAATAAACACTGTTCTTCAAACACGACTTCACGTCTCATACTCTGCAAGAAAGGAATACGACAGAAAAAAGGGATCAGCCAAAATCATACTAGAGATCTCAATACTTTGTTTAATTACTTACAGATTTACCACATATACATTACGCATAGATTTACCACATTAACTAACAACACGGGAGCCAGACTATCAGAAAATTGTGAAGAAATAAAGATGTCTTCTAATGTGAAAAATGTGAAAAACCACAATAGATTCAACTTATTGATGACCTGAATCTCCATTTCATAAATATACCAATACTGTTTGTATTACAAATGTAACCAGAGTTGCGTGAACCACATTTAGGCAATGACAAGTTCTCAGAGCTCAGTAAATCGCTTTTGTGAACATCAATCACATACTCGTGAATTTGCAAAGAAGTGCTACTATACATGAAACAAAAAATTCTGCTTATGCTTTTGGAAGGAAAAACAAATAATTCTCCTAGAAAAACTACAGATTTGGTGGACCTATAAGTGAAACCGCATTACTACTTAGGACAATTCTCCTTCTCTGTAAGAGAAAAGGAAAGATTTTCATCATGGATATCCTGACGTAGAAACTTGCTAATTCGAAAATAATAGAAATTGTGGTCGGTTTACAGCATGAGTTTTAACGGCAACAGTGTTAAAAATGTTTCGAATAATGTGAACGTTAGTGTGGCAAAAATTTCGGGATAAATCAATGAAAGTTTGATGATGTATTGGTGGTGTCTGGAGAATTCCAGATTATTTTAACTCCAGTTCACACAGATACTTCACAAACCATTCAACCTAATCTACAACCAACAGAAATCCTCCATAACAAGGAAAGAAGCATTCGATAAAGCATCCTCATTTTTTCATCACATCAATTTAATTGCTTTTAGTGAGTAAAATCAAGCAGTTTACTTGAAGAAATATCCCAGAATAGATATTTCCAAGCTTTTATGTCTATAGAGCCGAACTTCCTTCATGAAAGATGCTTACAAGATAATCGAGGAAAATAAATGGATGATCATCTCTGAATTTGAAATATTATCCAAAGAAGTCTATAACTTCATAACTGTGGAGGAAATCAAAATTGAAATTGTTGTTTGAAACAAATACAATAGAAAAAAAAGTAGAGTATATTAGTAGTTCTCTCAGACACTAACGTTTTCATCAACAGAAATTCTGAATATCTCAATAGCTAGATAAGAATGAAATAATAATTTCTCTGGAGGATGTTCATTTTGTGCATGAAAGTCTATCTCTTTCATAAAATCATCTGATGAAATACAGAAAGTAAATGAGTCTTTCTGAATTTGACTTTCAGAAACTGAAACATATGTTATATTCATTTTCGCCGAAAAATCAAAGAAACAGAAATTGTTTTTTATGGTCAAAAATTTTTATCTAGATATGGGGATGATAGTAAGGCTGTTGAAGATATGAACAAGTTGGACATGAGGAATAAGAGAAAGAAGCGCATGAATCCAGTAGACAAGAAGAAAGTGGACTACATTTCAAAATATTCGGAACAAACACCTATGAAATTTTTTGTATACTCTTAAGATGTATTTATATATACGGAGCTCAGCTGTACGAGTATTTCTCAATTAAACCGGAGTTATTTCGCTTTTATTCATTGTGGTTAGTAGAAAGTCCTTTGATTCATTTACTATCCATACTGGAATATCTCAGGGGTCATTTCTCGCTAAAATCTTCTATCTGCTTCACTGCGACAACCTAATTCATAGTTCGATAATGAATATGATCAATGCAACAGCAAAAAACTGAAGTAGCTATACTCGTTCTGAATGTTTTGTTTTTTCTCTCGGCATCATCAACTATTTCAAGAGCCACGATCCGCAAAAGTTCTCTTGGGAAGAGCTTCCTAAAAATATGCACTACCTTCAAAGCATCAAATTTGTGTATGAAATGTTGTCTATTTTTTTAAATACTTTCATTGGAATTACTTTTCATTCATTTTTCCCCACCTCCTATGATATTGTTAGGCTTTGCTAATAATTTCATCAACAAAGTGATTTTTGATTTTGATGCTTTCGCGACGTTTTGGTATTTTGTGTTTTTCTGCATGGCCGCCGTCGTTCACTTTGAATGAGTTTCTCAACGTTTAGCCAAAAAAAGTAGAATAAAAATATTCTCTATACTTCTGAATGATGAAAGGGAAATATCTGCGATTATTTACCATACGCAGATATTGAATCCCGCCATTTAATTGGTTGTAATT
>WOGP01000621.1:0-23102 GCA_015342065.1 Leptinotarsa undecemlineata | reverse complement strand
TGAGGATGCTAACTTTCTTGGCGAAACGCGCGTCGAGTGCAAAAATATCAGTTTGGTGTTTGGGTAATTGATCAAAGAAGTTATTCAACTCAAAAATGAATTCTGAAAATTATGGTAAATGGTTCCAAGAAAAGTAAATCCCAAATTTACCTGAGAGTTCGGTATTGGTGTCTGATAATGCTCCATATTCAAATTCATCCAGCCCTCAACACAAATTCTAGGAACGCTGACATTGTAAAGTGGCTGCACGAACAAAGCATTATGTTCACCTTTAGAATGCTCATACCTGAGTTATACGATTTGATCAAGGTGACTAAAAAGCATCATATTAGATACAAATTTGATGAGGTTCTGCTTGGACACGGACATACCGTTTCTCGACTTCCATCCTACCATCCGGATTTAAATCCCATTGATATCATTTGGGCTACTGTAGAAAACAACGTGTGCCAAAATAATGTAACTTTCAAGTTGGGAGATGTGAGGAAAATGGTGGAGCACGAGTTTGATCAAATTACCTCCGAGGAATGCCAGAAACGTTGCCGACATGTAGTAGATATAGAGCGGAAATATTTGGAAAATGTAACATTCCCAGGCATTCAAACAGAAGTAAATCCAAATTCCTTCTGAGTATAGGGTTGGTTACCTCGTTTACAGGCATATGGGACAATGACAAGCCTGTAATTGATATTTTTCATTGAAATTGAGTTAGTATGAGCTGCAATAATCAAAATGTGGTTGAATGATGCAATTATAGCAAGTTAGTCGAGAATTTATAGAAAGATGACTAGATATTCTTGTTGATAAGAGTTGGAACATAATATTTCTGTATCGTCTCTTTAAAAATTATTCAAATACTTAAAAAATAGGAATTGAATAATGCAGTCAACATTTAAAGGGATTCGTTTCTATTTCACCATTTGGCAACATCGGTTATAGCTAATAAAGGACAATGAATCTATTACCTGCATGAGACAAACAATTCAGAGGCGTGCTGTTCTGTTTACTTATGTTCCGATTTCCGAGACATTCTGTGAAATTTTGTGCACCTAACCTATCACCCTCTATATAAATAAATAACAAAACAACTGTTGTTTATGTGGCTTGTGGAGGTGGTATTGAACTATAATTTATATTTTGCCTTAATTTTTGATTTATAAAGATAATTTTCCTTTTTTTAAAGTAGAATATCTAGGTACATATAAATTATTTCAACTTGATATAGGCACTGTTGCCAATATGTGAATCAGAAACAAATCCCTTTAAGAATTAATACCCAACATTTGAAACATCAATTTGAATACTTTTCGAAGGGCATTTGAAAATCTCATGAATTGAACTCAACTTTATTTTGTTCAAACTTGCATTAGCTGTAATAGCCCAAATTGAGGAACATTCCCCATTCGGACCCTTGCAGATTTTTTGTTACTTTATGTAGTCTTGGATTACTACTCCACTGAAACCGGAAATCCCAGTTTTTTTTGTGCATGTAGAAGATGATAAGTGATATATAATTGTCAATATTAGGTACGTACATTGTCATTCGAGATAAATGATGACATGTATATGACGTCAGTATATGAATTTCTTTCCGCAGAATCCCTGCTAGTCTCATAATCGATATTTCGGATTACAGTTTTAAGATTTTTCCTAAGCGTAGGAATTTGTTTCTCTTTGATTTTATAGTTTTTCATACACCTCTTTTCATTTGGAGTTAGGAATGTTTTTTTCTCACCATTTTTTACTTTTTCTATATTTGATTAGCTTTTCGTACAGTTCGCACGCAAATTTCTGTGGCCTCAGCTACTCATTCTTGAACCTTTGAACTTAAATTAAAATATCGGTTACAATTTTACTCATTATTACCATTACTTGTTACCTTCGCGGGAGGAATTCTCATTCCACCCGTCATTGATTTTGCTTGTAGGTATGAATCTTAATACGTTTTAGAAAAATTTTTGGTGACTGAAAATTTTTTCAGTTTCAAAGGCAAAAAATAACTCGCAGTTCACCATAAAGAATATGTATCCTCTTACTATACTAATACGATGTCTACTACATGAGTTCCTGAATATTAATGAGCTCTCGCGCATCAAATATTCAGAGGACAGCTAGATTTGCCAAGCTGTACTTCAGCTTCTGAAGACGCCAACTTGGTTGGCAAACCGACATCCAGAAGAGTGTTATAGTTCTGGTTGTTGAGAACAATGTATGTATTGAACATTCAATACAGTTCAAGTTAATGGTGTAATAGATACACGCACATTCTTACGTATACAGGGAGTAACTGTATGAGTCTAAAACATTTAAGGAGGTGATTCCTCATCAAAAAAAAGATAGGATATTTCATATAAAGAAACTTCATTGAAGCATTCCTTGTTAAGATACAGTCCCTTGAAGAGGGTACATAAAATTTGTATAACAATTTTTTTCACAAGCACTGAAAAAGTTACAATATTGAAATTAAGCTGACATTTTGTACTACCAAAAAGATACATAGCCAGTAATTTATTTGGTTTACCCCATGGTTGTAAGGGATGGAAAACGCAATCCCTAAAATTTATTTCCAATGTGACTTTTTGTCTTATTATTTGTTTACCATTTAAAAAATAAACCAGTTTGCAGCAAAAAATTATTTGACGAACAACTACAGAGATATATCGTCATGAATGCGAACTGAATTCATTGTAATTTTGTAGTTAGTACCTGCATTAAACGATTAAAGGGTAATAAACAAAACTAATTTATTATTAACAAAACACACAACATGTAGAAATCATAGTAAATGTTCAATATGTCTACCTTCAGACATTACGCATGCGTCTAGACGTCGTCGTTTACACTAAATTGTTCATAACTTTTGAACTTGTTTCTTTGCGAAATTGACCGAAATCAAGGTGGTCCCTGAAGTACCCAGGCCAACAAAGAAAACACAAAAATTTTGAAAAGAAATTCATTTATTTTACAACATAATCTCCTTGCAGCTCTATGCACCTTTCCCAGCGACGTTCAATAAGTGCAATACCGTTTTTATAATAAGAACTCTCAAAATGCAATAATTGTTAACATCACTTCTTCATCTATGGAAAATCTTTGACCACTGAACAGTTTGTTCAAGTTTGGGAACAGAAAATGATTCCAGGAGGTCAAATCTGGCGAATAGGGTTCATGAGGTAACAATTCAAACTTTAATTCGATAATGTTGGTCATTGCAATAATGGATTTGCGAGCTGGTTCATTGCCTTGATGAAACCGCACTCTTTCCTAGCCAACAGCGGCCGTTATTGCCCTATTTCTTCACTCTAACGTTTAGAATTATCCCAAGCACATCCAAAAAACCCCATGCTATTATAACTTTGCCTGCAGATGAAACAGTCTGCACCGTCTTCAGAGCCGGTCCACTGTTTTGATTGTTCTTTTGTCCCGTCTGTAAAGTGTAAAGTGATGGACCCATGTTTCCTACATGGTTATGAAATGACGCAAGAATTCTGATTTCTTGCTGTGAAACTTCGCTAAATACTCAATTGAAACATCTTGAAAACAAATGTATAGTACTAAGTCATAATGATAAAATAATCGGTAGCGAAGGAGAAGTTGTAGTAATATTTGCAGAGTATTTCTCAACAATAATTGGCGAGACAATCAGGACACATTTTCCAGGGAAAGATTCAGAAAGTTGTACTACAATGCCAAATACTAATGCAACCATGTTTTTTGAACCAGTCACCACGGATGAAGTAAAAACAGTTTTAGCTTCGTTAGACAATAAGAAAAGCACAGGACATGATGAAGTATCCACAGGAATAATCAAAGAATAAGTGGATGTATTATCTGAAGTTATAGGATATATTTTAAACTTGTGTATTTCCTTTGGAGAATATCCTGACCTGCTTAAAAATGCGGTCCTTATCCCTATACTAAAAAATGGTGACAGTAAAAATATCGAGCATTATCGACCCATTTCAATAATCATTATATTCTCAAAAATTTTTGAAAAACATATATCTGGCAGAATAAATTATTACTTGGAAACATTCGTTCTAATGACGAAGTGCCAACACGGGTTCAGGAAAAATCGCTTGATAGAAACTGCAACGTTCAGCTTTGTACAAGAAGTACATGATTTAATGAATAAAAAAACATTGTGGTGGGTTTATTTTCTGATTTGAGTAGAGCCTTCGATACCTTGAATATTAAATTCGTATCAGATAAGCTATTCAAGATTGGTATTCGAGGAAACATAAATCAGCTCATAATGTCTTTCCTAACAAATAGATATTTCCAGGTACAACAGAATGATATAATGTCCGATGAATTCCTAATAACAAATGTGACACCTAAAGGCAGTGTACTCGCTCCACTAATTTTTCTATTATATGTGATTGATCTACCTAATAATATAAGTAATGGTGCGATATACCTTTACGCAGACGACACTTCCATTATTCTTTCAAGTAAAACAACGGAAGAAATGCATAACCTTGTAAACACAGTCCTACACGAATTTGATGACTGGTGTTACAGGAATAGACTCGTAATTAACTTGAGAAAAACTGTCTGCATGTCAATTTCATTTTCCTTGCCATCAACAAGCTCAACAAAATTCTTAGGAACAGTAATGGACTCACATTTTACGTGGCAAGAACATATAGAGTTCATATCCAATAAACTGAACCAATCGTATTATCTCATTGAATCCCTTAAGAATAAATTAGATACTAAGGCATTCATGTCAGTTTATTGCTGCCTGGGGTTTAGCAACTGAGGTGAACAGAAATTTCATAAAACAGAAAGCATTACTGAGGCTAATTTTCAATCTAGATTACAACACGTCATGTAAAGAGAGTTTTCGTCAAAATAAAATAGTAACTATTGCGTGTTTATTCATTCTTAAAACATTAACGTATATCCATGAAAATAGAAGACAACTAGAGTCGAGATCGGAAGTCCATAACTATCATACTATAGGAATAACCATATGCTCATGACTCAAAAACACCATCACGCAAAGTATAAAAAGTCTCCCACGTTTGCTGGTATCCGTTTCTTTGATATACTGCCATGCGATATGAAGACACTGCCACCTCAAGTTTTTAAAAACGGTTGAAAGTGTTTCTCTATCAGAAAAAGGTTTCTACACAATAGACGAATTTATAATTGAAGTTGGTAATGTCAGATCACTGTCATTGTGACGTATTTATCGTAACATTTTGTTAATTTATCTATTTCTATTTTTTACTTATATTTTAATATACATGTGTATGTTCTACAATGTGTGTCACATTATTTTTCAATCAAATGACATCTTATATAATATTACACATTTATATTATACCTGAGAAATATGACGTGTCCTATCTACATAATCCCAACAAACACAATTATGTAAAATTGACATGAATGTTACATAACTGATAATACGTGTTTTATAACATTGTTATAGCGAAATGTCCGCCACAAATACAACCTGATTTTTACGTAACATTAATGTCATTATTTTACATACATTTTATATAATTTCAGTGAGTAAATATAAACAAATGTAACACTCGCTCGCAGAAGAACTTGGAATCATTAACTGGAAAAAGCATCCTTTAAAAACCGAAACTTCCTGACCAAACTCTGTCTCCACAGTTTATTTTTTTTGTAAAAAATACTTATCAACAAAAAAAAACTCAATATCTCTTGATAAGAATGTCTCAAAAACTCTAGCCTCTCCCACATAACTTCACACAGAGCAACATATAACTTGAAAACTCAGAGAGAATCTCATCTGTCAAAAAATCAAGTGCATCTGAATGTTACTACCTGAAAACACAGCAAATGTAATATTGACGTAACACCTTTACGTAGCAGTTAAGTGAAACCTAATATACCATATAGACGTAAATTTTTACGTATTAGCTAATACATATTCACATAAACTATTTATGTAAATATGGGGTAAAAGTATCTTTGAAATGTAATGAAGTGTTTACTAAATGTGTTTTACATAAACATGTTCCCTTAATTTTATGTCATATTTACGTAAATGTAACAAGTGTGTTTGCTGGGATGTAGCACAAAGGACTAATAAATCTATCTATCTATCTTTCTATCAGAAGCGGTACATATCAGAAATACACGACGGACTCAGCGTTTTGAGGTTCAACTTAATACGCCTCGAACTTCACTATCTAAGAACTCTTTCTGCATCTGGAGAATTGCGTTTATGTGGAATAAACTTCCTGGGAATAAACATCCAAATGGATTTAATCTCCAGCGATTCAAACCAATGTGAATCGCTATTTTCGCGCAGGATCCGATCTTGAGTGCCTCAAGGATTTTCCTGTAGTGCTTGTGTTTTTTCTTCAAAACAAATTGTTTGCAGATAGACTCATGCTGCATTGAATGATTTTGAATTCTTTAAATTTCCAATTTTTCCTAAATTTTCTCATGAATTGCTTTCAAAATAAACAGAAGTGAACTAAAAAGGTCTAAAAACAGATTAAATATTCGTATACAACAAAAAACAGTGTTGATAAATAGAGTCATTGAATATGCACGTATGTCATCGTATGATTTCTAAGTATCAATCATGAATGAGAAAAACCGCAGCGTGACTTCTGTTCTGTAGTACTATCGCTAAATATAATCCTATATTTGATAAGTTCATGAGAAATGTGTAGGTGTGTTGGGGTTTCAGAGGATTATGTAGAAATTCCACAAATATCCATTCATCTATCAAATCAGTATATATACTTGCCTTGTACGTCTAAGAAACTTGTATACATCAGTTAACCGCTGAATCTCCAGTGCTCAGTTTCATTAAAACAATGATGATGACTAATGAAAGTCATCAGTTTTGGTACAGTGTATAATTTCCGAGAGGCGTGATTTAAAAATATTCATTGTGCACAATATTCCTTGCTGAAAATCGAAATTAAATCAAATATGAATTTCTCTGTATTGGGAGATGAAGAACGCAATGCATTTCTGTTTTTTGTCACGGAGTCAGGTGAGTTTTAGAAATGTTTGGAATATACTCGAGAAAGAGTTGTCTTTGAATTGTATTCTCGCAATTTTTTCCAATATTCAAAATAAACGCGAAACATTCATTTAGACAGCTTCAATATCTTTTGGAAGAATATATTAAATATGTTAATGGTGTCCCTTCTATCAATAAATCAAAAAACTCAATATAAGATTCGTTCTTTGAATATTTGTTTTGGTGATTTCAGAGACTCTATCAATAATAACAAAATTTCAATAATTGTAGTCACGGAAACATGGCTTGCTACAGAATATCCAGATAAATTTGTTACTATACCTAACTTCAACTTGATACGTATGGACCGTGATGGTATGTTTTTTCATCAAATCGCTGTATAAATACAAATTATATTACTCTTCAATTTCGGCAAATGGTCTAGAGCAGTCAGAATGGTCAGAAAGAAACAATCTCAGGTGTACCGTAGCGAAGTATTTTAGAACCATTGATGTTTTCAGTGTTTATATTTGATTACCCAACTTTCTTATCACATTGTCAAGTACATCTATACGCAGATTATATACAATTATATTTGTTTTCTCCTAACACCGATACAGAAAGTTGCGTGGCCAATATAAACACAGATTTGCACAAAACATTCCTATACTCGGATAATCATGGACTGAAAATCAATCCAAATAAAACTGTGGCCTTATGCATAGGGTCTCAAAGACAAATAGTAGAAACTCAGTGTAACTTTAGGCTCACTCTCGATAACGCAGACATTGACTGGGTAGACAGTGCTAAAAATCTTGGCGTAATCATAGAACTCTTTGTCTTTCCATGAACATGTGACAAACATTTTCAAAGTATCATTCTTCAAACTCAAGTCGCTATATAAATTGAAGTATCAGTTATCAGAATAAATGAAACTCAGGTTAGTTAAAACTCTTATTTACCCGATATCGAGTATTGTTGTTCGGTGTATTACAATTTTTTGCTGCAATATAACAAACAGAAGTTACGAAGTATACAAAATGCGCGCATGCGATTCGTATGCTATATACCATATGGTGAACATGTCACCCCATTTTTGATAAAAATGAAGGAGCTGAATGTGAGGTATAGAGTCCAATATTTGATAAAAATGTTTTTGTTTAAGTTGCTTCAAACTAAAACATCCAGTTATTTATATAATTCACTAAGCAGGCATTCAACATACCTAGGCACCGTACTTCCAAATTTCAAAGATGTTTTTCTTATATAGCCCCTTCTTATCTGAATAAAAGTTTACCACTCTTAAATCATAATATTCATCAATTCAAGAAAGAAATGAAATCATACATGCTTACTGCTCAGTGCTGTATTCAATATATGATAGAGCAATGAAATTGTTGAATTGACCAAAATAATGTTGAGAATATTAAGAGTTATTTGCAACTATATGATGTATACTTTTTTTCTCTTTTCTATCATTGTTATGATAGTAAATAAGTATGTTTAAAATTATTTTCTTATAGTCACTGTATAATTTTTGGGACTTGTGGAAGATAGCCTTCGGCTAACCCTTTTCCTTTTATATGTATAATAATAACGTATAATATGTGTATGTGTTTGTATGTGTATGTATAATAAACGATATTATTATTATTATCATAAATTGAAATCGGTATAATTTTTAGGAAGGATTGATTTTTTGGAAAGGGAGGTTTTGGCTTTCTTTATTAAAAAAATGTGGCAATCTGCCAATGAAAGGAATAAAGCAATTATTTTCAAAATAAATTAGATCATGCAAAAAAGTTACTTTCAAACACAAATTGAAAGAGAAATCCCTCTCACATATTTTTTTTAAGTTTTGTCCGCTTTTATGAGTCTACTTCAAACTGTAATGTCTCAGAGGATACTAATCCAATTCAAACGAAATATTGAATTGATGAATAAATACACTTTTGCTAGCATAACACAAGCCGATTAATTTCATCAGTTCGGACTTCCATTGTCTACTATAATATAAATAAATTTGAAATTCCTGACAAAAACATTAACTGATAATAACAATATTATTTGAAAAAAAAACTTAAATTAAAAAGAAATAACATAAAACCAAACAACAACCAAAAAATAAAAATTGAAATATTAATAAAAGCGAAAAATTAAAAAATTATTATTAAAAAAGTTAACAATAAAAATAAAAATTCAAAGATTTCAAACCAAGTTATGTCACGAAGTTTCGATTGTTCGTATCCACAATCGTCTTCGGGTGATAACTAGACTTATTCCTCCGAGATGCGACTATTTATAGGCCGTTTATAGGCATTTCATTGGTTTTTAGCGGGCGATGACCGTTTGGCAGGAGTTGATCGTGTTTCACCGATGTATGATTCTCCGCACTCGCAGGGTATCCGGTAAATGCAATTCTTGGAATCGCAGTCCGTGTTTGGTGGCCGAGTTTCCGTGAGGCTGCTACGGATAGTGTTCCCAGATCTGAAACAGGCCCTAATGTTATACTGGGACCCAATCCTTCGTATCCTTTCCGATAATCTTCTGATGTAGGGAAGTACAAGTACTGGTGGTGGAGGCTTCTCTTCCTTGTAGAGCTCTTGCCGTCTTCTAGCTAAAGCCTGTTCTACCATCACTCTGGAGTAACCATTCCGTTAAAGGTCGTTTTTGATGATGCCTAGTTCCCTTTCGAGACATACACCACGAAACATTGTCAACCACCTTCAAAAAATGTCGATTAATTTCGTTAGCATGAAAAGTTGATGCTCGGGATTCTATGAAGTCAACGAAGACCGTTTCGCCTAGTCCCCATTGGCGAAGGTTCTATCGGTGAGAAAGCTTGGATATATGGTAGTCGGTTGGCGAGAGGTCTGAAGAGTATGTTGGATGATTTGTGAAACGTGCGGACGGGCGTTGTCGTGGAGCAGGATCGAACCTCTTCTGTTGACCAGTACTGGCTACTGACAGCGCAATTTTCGTTACATTTCGCCGATTTCCTCAAAATATAGAACTCTGCTCTGATATACTGGCCCGGTTGCAGAACGTTATAGTGAATTACAACAGCCGCTTACCACCATGCAGTAACCATGGTCTTTTTTTGGTAGGTTTTCGTCTTTGGGAAGTGCATGGGTGGCTCAACGGTATCTATTTGAGATTTTTTGACCTTCCTAATACGTTTTGAACCATTAAAAACCGCAAGAGAGCTCCGCCATCCCACGCATCGTTTGTGATACGTTCTGTTCTCAACAGAGTCCCCAAATTCTCTTCCTGGATTACTGTAGGTAAACCACTTCGGGGTTTATCTCCGAAGCTAAAATCTCCGGAACGAGTCAAACTTGATGCAGAAATAATTGTCAAAACAAAAAACTATGAGACCTAGCAAATGGATTTTGAATCTTATATTTTGACTTATTTTTCACATACAAATTCAATCTAACTTTTTAACTATTTTTTTATTAAATATGAAAAATATATTTTGCCGAGATGCCTATGGAAAATAATGTGAGAGAATTTTGGGTAGAACCTGTGGTGCAAATTTGCCCCTGGCAGATGGAAATTTGCAAAAAAAACAAACCAAATTCACTTTGAAAAAATGTTTGTATGTAATGTTTAATTGAAGCCGAGCTCGATAAAACACGTTATCTTAGCGTTGTGAAATTCAAATTTTCCCAGTGGAAATTAAAAAAGAAACATCTTTTTATTTTCAAGATAATTACATACCTAACCAACTTCAGAATGTGACACTCTGAATGTTATGTCATTCCATTCTCAAAAATGTTTGTAATATTTTGACAAATTTTTAAAATTAATTTCCTAAACAAAAGTTTCAAGAAATTTTTGTTGATTTTTTTTTGGAAAATACAAGTTGTTTATCTGTTGCCAATGTTTTTATCTCTTTCAGATAACGGGTAAAATGTAAACATGAAAAACTCTCACAGGAGGTACTGCGTTCAATGAAACTAGAAAATTGGATTCATTGTTTCATCAGGCCCGAAAAATGTACATGAAAAAATCTTCCAAGGTGATCTCCAAAATAATCCCTACTATGGCAGCTTTAGTGTAGTTTCATCTGATAAATCGACTACCACCTTTTTTGCAATTCACTTATTATGGTACTTTGGTACCGTCTAAGATAAAACATTAAAACGAATATTATGTTGGATGAATAAATCTACTATTCAACCTCTATTAATATCGACAGATCGCAATTTATAGAAGAGAATATTTTCAATAATCGCATAACGTGTTGTTGTAGAATTAATTTCATGTCCAACATTTCGTATCTCTACTTTCATACATATGAAAATACACTTTTGATTTGTTTTTCTCGCCCTATAGGACTCATATACTAAATTGTACGTTCACACTTTGTTATTTTATATTTATTTATTTTTTTCTCTTGACGGCTCCTATATCATTGTATAATGATCATTAAAATGATTATTCATAGTTGCTATTTTATTATATTGTATTGTACTGTAGGTATACGTTTTTCACGTATGATTTTACCAATAAGCACCGATAACAATAAAAATTTGTATTTATTTTATACTTCAAAGTTAAACCTGTACCTACAGAGAATTAATTTCATTCTGGGGGTCTGTGTCACCCCTAATCATAAATAATCTTTTACCTAAGTTTAAATATCTGTACATAATCTGTAAAATGCCCTATGGCAGCGTTATTTCCACGAAAATCTTCATTTCTGAATGATTGATAAATAATGATATGTCATTATCATTTTTGCTGTAAATATATATTTAATTGTATGTAATAATGATACTTTCCAGAAGCATTTCAATTGTATTCACAAAATAGTGTAGGTAGTATAGTTAGTAATATTTTTATCAGAGATAGTGTACTTCATTTCAACTTGCGATTTACTCGAGTTAATTTTCGAAAGTTCAATCTTATCGTTTTCCGTCCATTACCCTTAATCACTTGTATGTGATAAAAGTATTCTTTATTTACACAATAAATCATCACACACAAGCATATCATTACTTATTAAAAAAAAAATTGAAATCGTTATCCCATAATCACATCATCAAAACCTGATAAGGTCGTGTTTTTCACTTTTCACTTGGTAATATTCAATTCAATTCGAATATACTTCATTGTCTGAAGAATAAATTCTTATTAACAAAGCCTTATGCGAAATATAAATAACGAATACATGAAATCACAAAAGTAAAATCACTAATAGTAAGTGACAACATGAACTGAAAAGAGACATGTAAATAATAACAAACATTCAGGATATAAGAACATGGTCAATAAAATTAAATAAATCAATTTAAACTAATTGAATAAAATCAAATCAATACATTACCGTAGATATTACAGTTAGTCTTCTCAATTAAAATTATCATCGTAGAACTCTGCTAAGCTCTAATAAGGTCTCACAGAAAGCAAATCTTTCAACTCTTTCTAGAGCTCTAAAGTTATTTATGGTTCTTATAGCTTGAGGAAGATGATTGAACATTTTGAGACCATTGTAATTAATGGAATATTTAACTATAGGGTCGAAGAAGATGGCGGTAATTTACTCTATTTTTGAAGAGAAGCCTGATTGTCTCATATATAAATAAGGAGACCACAGTTAGGATTCTGTTAGAGGCAAAAAGAGGCCGACAAGAGTCCCTAGGCTTGGCTTTGCATATACATATTGCATACATTGGCAAAAATTGAGAACATGAATATAAGTACGCCAAAAAAATTTACAAATTGGCTTTTATATTTTTTTGCAAGCGTACGCATTGTGTAGATGATGAAGACAGTTGTGAATGTGAATTCAATGTCAGCATTTGACAGAGTATTGATCAAAAAGAAACACTGAAAAAATTAGAATTTCAAAGAGTTCAATATTATTTTCCGAAACGTCAATTCGAAAAAACCACTGAATACAAAATGACATTGTTGAATGCAATATTTTAAGTGACTGTTCTAACTTTTGGACATGCATTCATAGCAAAAAAGACCAATCTCGAATACCAGGTGTGATGAAATATAATAGTTAAATACAGGATAACCCTCAAATTAATATGTTTGCTACGTCTTTCAAAACTGTTTATAGACACTGTATAGAAACTTTAGGAACAGTTTGATTTCGTGAATAAAGAATATAAATAACGGTTTTTCTGATGCTCCCCCAAAAAATGTTGAGTTAAAATCATTAATATGTGCATCGATTCAAGAAAATCGTATCTGGTATGAGTAATGCTCATATCAGCATCTGATGTCTTTATATATCTAATATTTGTTTACACCTCATATTTTGTAAGATTTAGTAATCGTTAAATTATAATCATAAGTTAGATACTATGTATGTAATCATTTTCTGTGATTGGGTAGGGTATGTTTATGTTGGTAATAAAATGCTATTTTTGTATCCAATTCATATCAAATAAGAATAGCCTAGAGAGCGCAGTCAATGACTTATAGGTACTTGTCTTTGTTATACGTCTCAAATAAAGTCATACAATACAATAATATACCCTTGGTCAATTTTCAAAGGGTCATTCAATACCTTTTGAGAAAATATGATTTTCATAGACCTGAAATGCAAAATGATTTTGAGCCTCGTGACGTCAATTGAAGGTGGTGCATGTGAAAATCTTGGAAAAGTGAAAACAATAACCCAAGTTGGAGAGTAACTTGCTGAAAGTTTCAGAACGGCTTCAGTCGATTCCGATACAATTCACTACTGAGATATTTACAAAAATTGGGGCAGGAAAAATTTTCATTAAGAGAAAAATGAACTCTTTATGCAAAGTGGCGATGTTTATAAAATTAGTGTTTCATATCAAAAACAGTCGTTTTTCTTGTCAATAATAAATAACAGTTTCAGAGCACCAGTGTCAATAATTTGTAACGACTGCAATTCAATCTGTGATATATGCGATATTAATGATTGTTCTCTAAGTTATATTTTAAAATGTATATCCAGTTGAACCTTTCATCTGTGATCTCTTTTACTTTTTTCTTTCTTGTGATATCTTGCTGTATTCCATGTGTCGCTATTTTTTTAAATAATTAGCCTGTTTTGCATATATTTTTTATCAACACTTGAAAATTTCCTGTAATTGGGTGAATGCCTGTGAGAAATATTGTGCTATTTAATATAATCTAATAGTGTACAAATCAGTTGATCAAAGAACGGTAATCGTAAAATCAACCGTACAAGAATAAATGGTCTTGAACCCCTATTTTCGGTTAGGGGGTCAAACCCATGTTTTCCTCCCCATGAATCCACTAATTCATACAGCATAACGATATGTATGACCTCTTCGATATAAAATCTGATTTTCCAAAAGCCAAACATGAAATTATCAACTTTGCATATGAAAATTAAAATTATTAGGTACTATTTTTCTCTTCCATTTTCTGTACGGCGTTTGGTTAGAAAATATTCCAGTCACAATTGGTATCTGAATTATTGAGCTTTGGGCAAATTATCGTTCAACTTGCTTACAATTTTTCAAGGCTTTCAAGTTTTCATTTTTTCACTTCAGGATTATAAAAATCATACACTTTCGAGAGCGTCATATAACCCCCGAAAAATATAGGACTTGCTTATGATCCCTTTAAAAATAATTTTCAACGGACACAAAAATCTGTTTGAAATATTCTCTTCTCGATTTGTATTCAGTACCTGGGGATAGTCCCCTGGGTATAGCCCTGGTTCAATAGATGAAACCTAAGAATAGTATTTATTTGTTCTTAGTCCTCAGTAGTTTATATTACACAGTAAGTGAACCATCGAGTGAATTTTTCAGTGATTCAAAATTATATCGACATGTTCACGAAAAAGTATTTTGAAGCATATCAAACTGTTGAAATTTGGATTTCAATTTTCAATACATACTTTCAACTTCATTAAAGATTTGTTATCAACAGTATAAACAAGATTATCTGTGGAGAACGGTAAACCTTGTTGATAAGTGGAAAATACGTCAATATTCAGAAATAAAACTTCTCAAATTTATTATTTCAAATTTCAAAGAACACGTTATTCCAGATGACGAAACTATTAACAAGCACAACCGAATAAGCAGCAACGATGAAATGGCTAGAACTTCACTGATATTCCTTGTGTATCCAAAACACATTGACGAACAATTTTGCGAGTTTTTTTTTTCAATCACAAAATCCATAATAATTCCGACTGAAATGGAAAAAGAAACTATGTCATTTTCGCGATGCAAAGTTAGTGTGATCTTCACGTATTATCTCAATTTTTCGAAATCAACTGTCACGGTGACCGAAATTAAAAGTTTGGGGACACAACGAATCCCAAAGCCCGACTGACCCACTTTCCAGTTTTCAATCTGCACCAGATGCATATTGCAGCGATGGTGCAGTGCATACTCTCGCGCATAGTTAGAATACACTGAGGGTCAAAATATTTGATGCAATATGCATAGTACACATAGTATGCATGATCCTTTGTAAAATATTTAGTCAAAACCTCTCGATCTATGGCACTCTTGATAAATAACGAAAAGATCCAACAAGTTTTGACACTTCATTCACAATTGTGCTCGGTACATTCAAAACTAACAATGCTTGACAATGTCAAATTTGTACTTGAATTTTCAATGTTGTTTACATTTGTTAATAAATTGATAGCAAGTGCAAGACTTCCTCTCCAATCGCAACATAGAACGGTATTTTTCAAAGACAAAACACAAGTACCACAGAAAAATCCTTAAGGCGGTCTAAGAGCAGTGCCTCCGCGAAAGTAACGACTCACATTGGATTTGAATCGCTGGAAATCAAATCCATCTGAAAAAACGTTCTCAGAATATATGCAGTTCTCCAAATATATGTCGTGGTCGGAGTGTAGTCCAAAAAATGTAATCTAAAATAAAGTTGCGTTTGAATAAAAATTGAAGTGGCCATCTACGCCAGTGACCAGGCTAGATGTCGACGGATTCGACGAATTCCGTCAGTTTGTGTTATTCTTATTAAAAGGACTTCCCAGAAGAAGGTGCTCAATGAAAAATTTTGTGGTTTTTAAAGGTGGATGAAAAAACTTTGATTGGCAGCATTGCCTTAAGATTGCTGCGACTTCGAACGAAGCTTTTATTCACTATGGACAGGAGAAGCCTGGCCAAATGCGCTTGAAGCAAAGGCCAAAGAAATTAGAAAGAGAGGTGAATGATTTTTCAACATTACGGTTCATAAATCACGCAACAGATTTCGTTCTATAAACATGTGTACAGAGTTTGGTAAATCTCATTTCTTGGGTTAAAATTTTTTGACAAAAGTGACTCGGTAAAACTCCAGGAATTCCATGCTTCTTGAACTGATTCAACCAATATGACCGATTCATAGAACATTTCAGAGACATTCTGACAAATAAATTAAAGGGCTCCCTTATATCAGTGATATGGTATAAATGCTCCCTTAAATCAGTGATGTGGTATATTTTTCTTGAATAACAGGTAGATGTTTTATGTTATTTTTCAAACGCGCTATTATTTTTTACAGCAAACTTTAGTGAGTTTTTTATCAATATGTAGGTCATAGCAAATAACTTTTGACGAGGATAGCATAAAAGTTACAAAAGCGTGGAGGGGCCATAAAAATATATAAACTGATTTCTTCTATGCCTTCTATGCACGAAAAAAATCGTTTCGACTTTCTACTTCCTCAATTTTTTTTTTTCAATTTAAATTGAAGCATTGTTGTTCGCTTATGATAAAAACAGACCTGCTCGCTGGGAATAACCGAACACACTGCGCGTTCGGTAATTCAATGTCAAAAAGTTTTTATCAGCGTGAAAACGTCGATGTCAATATAGCCTGATACTTGTTGCTTCTAGAATTCCGGGTATTTCCATGAGTAATTTTTGTTTTATTTGAGTTTTTGTTACGTTTCATCTCTGTTGAAAGGTAGGTAAGTTAGCTAAATTGTTTTATTTATTCAATTCAAACAGGACAAGTTTCAAGAGCCTCGTAATTTTCAAGAATGGTGGACTCGTCTTTGTTAATTAACTCTTTTTTGAATACAATGAAGGGAAATACACTTGTGATTAATAAGGCTTGAATGATATTGAATTTTAGATAGTGTTATTTTTAGTTACAATGTTTTCATCAATTCTGCATAGCAATTTAAGATGTTTTTTTCAATATTTGTGAATTTAGTGTTTGGGCAGTGATTTCTAGCTTTCCAAAGAATGCCATTTTTTACAAAGAAGAGTATTTAATGTGTGACATTTTAGAGAGTTTGAATTTTTCAAATAATTACTACAGGCCAAAGACATAATTCAGTACCATCTTTTGTCTCTATTCATTTCTCCACTTTAATATTGTTGTGGAGTTGTGTACAACACATAGGGATGTTATGTATTTATATTTGACTTCATTTCTCCTCCAGAAATATACTGTATATTCATGTAGATATTCTTTTAAACAGCTAAAAATTCTTACCGTTTCCAGCACTGATAAACTAGAGGCTAGTGCATGCAATTACAAAAATAAATCCAATTTTCAGTCTTCTCTTCCAAAACATAACTACAATACTCGTTCTCAAGATCTAATCTTACCAAACACTCATAGAACTTCTTTGTATGAACAAAGCGTAGAGTACAGTGGTTGTGAATTATACAATATGCTTCCAATAACTCTTTAGAATTCTCCAGATATTAATGCAGGTATTCAAAAGTTACCTGAAAAAAATACTACTTCAAAGGACTTCATATTCAAGAATTCACTTATCAACTAACCTGAGATCTTCAGCTTAAGCAAATTTGGTTATTATGTTTTGCTTTGAATCATCGAATACTTGAAAAATTTTGGGATGTTTATGTTATATTGACTTTTTTATAGTCAACAACTATTTACATTTATACTTCTATTAGTTATGGATGTTTATAATAGTGTTATTGTGTTGTTTATATTATTTTGATTGACTTTTATAATAGCAATACTTGTACTTAGTTACATTTATATATTTTTTATATTCACTTTTGAACTTGACATTTTCTTTATTGTGCATTGATTATTTTTCTTTCAACTGTACTTTTCAACCAAAGAAATTAATATTACTATTATATATTTTTTCATTGCCAGCACAAAAACATGATGAACTTTGCCCACACCGACTCTTTGAAAAAGCTCCTATGTGTCAACTGCCAAAACCTGTTGTCTTACTTTCCCATTTATTTCAACCCGAATGGTCCGACCTGCGGGCGGTGTCCGACTGGTGAAAATTCTTTAAGAAACGAGGCATATGAAAACCTCGCCCAGTTCCAAAAGTTTCCTTGTTGCCACAAAGAGAATGGATGCCTGGAAAATCTGTTCCCTAAGGATATCCCCCAGCATGAGAGGTTATGCAGTTACAGAAAATACTCTTGCCTCACACTTGATATGAATTGCCGGTGGCGGGGCTTATCTCAAGATCTGCTGACGCATTTCGAGGAGGAGCATCCTCTGTTTCTTCTGAGTGAAGGAAACTTTGAGATAGACTTCGTCAACAGCCACAAGGAGAACTATCTCCTCCCATATGGGGAAAATTTGTTTATGGTAAACCGTACTACTGACTCTAAGACTGGCACGTTTTGCTGCAACGTGACTTACATTGGCAGCAACAAAGTTGTTGAAGAATATTCGTACAAAATTATATTGGAGAGTGGGAACAAATCGAAGGTTCATGAGCTCACCAAAAAACTCAATAGCCCCATAGAAATAGATAGCAAAATAATCAGGAGCATACTAAATGATCCTTTGTCTATTGTGGCAAGGATTGAGGTGTTTCAGGAGGAGAAGTTGATTGATCAATGTGAAAACAAAGATGAGGACAGTGACTTGGACTATGAACTTCTTCGAGAACTGGAGTGTTTGGTAGGTATTACCATTCTTTCTAGTTACTATTTTGTTCAATTGCTTCATCGTCGTTTAATCCACCCAGTAAAGTTGTGAATATTCGATAGTGATGATGTCATGTTCCTTTAGGATTTATTTCCATTCTAGTCAACTACGCATTCCACCTAATGTGTTGATTTGAGAACTTTCCAATTCTAATGTTTATACCCCCAATAAATATTAAATGGATTATTCAGATAAAACATTCTTATATATAATATAATCTTGAAAATTGTATTGAAAAGGAAATATTTTCAAGAAGAAATATGTATTTTGGTAAAAAAAAATATATTTGGCACTCTAGTTGTGTATCATTAAACTAAAAATGTGAATGCCCTACAAAGGAAGGAAGAAAGACCATAACTTCAATGAAAACTTTTTACAAAGACGTTAGATTATGCACAGAAGATACAAAATGTAAGAAAAAAAGCTTTTTGAAACAACTACTTTTATGTGAACTTTGAATTATACGAAAATCACTTTTTCTCAATCAGAGAACATTCCAAAACATTAATTAGGAAATTAAAATAGGTATCATTTATTCTGCTACATGATACAATATATTTTGAAGTTTCGTTAAAAAACTTTTGTGGGTGATTCACACATTTTTGTATATAGTTTTTATTATAATTACTTAATTTCTCTCTTTGAAAGTTTTCCACATTTTTTTCTTTAATGATAGAGAGTACAAATCCAAAAATCTTAATAACGGTATTATTACAATCTGGCATATATGTATGTATACAGGGTGTTTTTTAACGTTGAAATGTTTTTCAGGATGGTAATTTTGTAGATATATTAGTAAGGTTAGGAACACGTTTTTATGTCTTCAACATCAATCTGTCGCTTACAACAAATGTTTCATCAACATTTTCCAGAATTGAAATTGTTGGAATATTTAGAAATTCTTCATGAATTATTTGAATAATAATTCTTTATAGGAAGTATCCTAGGTTATGTTTAAAAACGTATAAGGTTGATATGTTCACTCAGTTGTGATTTCCAAGTTTCAAGTAAGTCGTAGGGAGTAACACTCATAAATGTGTTGTTGTCTATTATGACCTAAAACTTGTGACATTGGATATCAAATTTTTTTTTCATTTCAAAGAAAAAGGCTGATCACATATGAATTCAAATGTTTAAAAAATAGGGTTTTCATACCTATAAATTGTAATTAATAATAACAATGATGTGTCTTACTCAAACAAATCAATAACAGGATAGCCCTCCCACATCTGAACCACCACTTATACATGAGTTCAATGTATAAGTTTGAAAATGTCCTTATAGAACGAAACTGCATTAATCTTAATTATAAATAAAATTTGTAAAAAACAAAAAAGTTTCAATTATCTTTTCTTCATTATGATTTCCTACCACATATTAATGGCTACATCCATCAATTTATTAATAACCTTATAGTTATGTAAAAAATAAATTGGTATATGGTGCCCTTGTATCATATCCAATCCATCTAAACTCATGTTACCAATATTGAACGCGTTCAGAGTCGATTTTTGAAAATTTTAGTCTATTTTGTATCATTGAGCGCAAGATGATTATATATAACTACAAAATTCCTGTATAATTCAATCAATAATTATGTAATTTGTGAATTTTGTTATCCAAAATCAGTTTTTCAGTACCTCACGTCAATTCTAGGCATCACTGTCCCTTTAATTTTCACAGCTAGCATACCAATATATTATGAAAATCATCAGTTGTTATCAGGTGTCAGATTTTCATATAAATGTGTCAACGAGGTAATCCTGAGAGCAGTTCTGTAGTATTCACACTAGTTTAGCCTTGTAAGAAGCATTTTCTGCAATTAGGTACATGCAGGAAATATTACAGCTGTACCTTTGTGTTGCAGCAACTCTTGAAATTTTTCCACAACTCAAAAACATCCTGTACAATGCCATACAGAGAATTTAAAAACTAATCGTTAATTTCAAGAAATGTGAAAACACCTTGAATAGTTTCCTTCAAGTTCAAAATCAAAAAACAGGAAATGAAAATTGGGACATATTGGAAATAAAACAAGTATATATTTCTACTTTCCTGTCACCCCTATTCAGGTCTGCATGGAGTACATGGTCCCGCCTATCCACCAATGCGTTACCGGCCACAGCATATGCATGAAATGCAAAGAAAAAGTCAAAGAGTGTCCCACGTGTAACAAGGAGTTTGGGAACACTCAAAATTATGTGCTGGCCCAAATAATCAGCCACATCACCTACCCGTGCAAATACGAGAGATGCTCTTACACAGCCAAACCCAAAAACATCAAAGTCCACGAGGCGACGTGCTCTTTTGGCCCGTTCAAGTGCCCCCTGCAGGAGTACGTAGGCTGCGAGTCACTCATTATCTTCGACGAAATGTACGACCATATTCTGAACAATCATTACGAGAACCTGCTGGAGATGGAGACTGTCTCGTATCCTTTCAATCATAATGATGAAAATGAAGATGAGGATTGTTACATAGTGAGGTAATAATAGATACATGTTTTATTTTTTCCAATGGTAGCTATCATTTTAGAGCACAGAGTTGCTCTAAAATTTTAATATCTAGTATTTTCAATTATTTTTGTAAATTCCCCACATTCTATTTGTAAAATAAGAATTAATTAGTAAAACTAAATTTCAAAACACAAGCTTTCATTTATGAGTACTAAAAAGGAGACAAAAAAATTTAATCAAATCAAACCCAACGACATATTACATTACATATTACACACAACGCATGTCGTGAACTTTACTTATTTCATTGGGAAAAAACACAATTTTTACTTCGAAATCAAGTTTGATATTTCATTCTTATTTTCATACTGGGTAATCCCCCAACATACTACAAACTTTTCAGCCCAATTGCTATTCAGTGTATTTTTAGGAAAGAAAAAGATTGTGCTATTGAATAAACAAAAATTAATAAATTTCATAGGTACGGTACCAAGCTGTTCAAGTTACACTACTTGTTCAATGGAGATAACTTTTTCTGGGCCATGCAGTTTATCGGACCTCCTGAGGAGAGCAGTAAATACAAATTTGAGCTAGATGTCGCCGACAACACAGGAAATAATGGCAGGGCATACTTCAAGGCACCTTGTGGACCCCTTACCGAAAGGTCTGATGCCTTCCTCGAAGACAGCCCCCATATTTTCTGGGCCTACGATCAGATTAAGCAGCTTATCGGCAGCCAATTATGCTACAGGGTCCGGATAATGCCTAGCAGGATGTACTCTTTCTGAAATGACCTTGATGAAGATGTCTGTCTCTTAAGTTATGAATTGTGTGACTTATTGTGAGTGTGATTACGAAAAGTACTGGTAAAAATGTGCAGAATTCGTATATAGTGTGTTTTGAAACGGAATGTTGTGAGCAAGAATTGACTGAGGTATGCTTCACCATTCTGTTGAAGAAATATTTTATTATAAGTTGACAATGTCTTAAAAATATAATAAAGTTTTAAGTTCTACAGATTGACAGGAGTTGTTATTTTTTGTATTACTTGATGTTTGCTGTTTGTTTAAAGTTAGTGAGTCGGCAATAATAATTCTCAAAAGAAATCATGATAAGAATACTTTCAATCAAATTATATGGAAGAGTGAACATTTGAAAATGTTCCAGGTATATTGCAAAGTTTTCTACCTTAAAAAATTTCTAAGAGTGTACATTTCCATTTTCTCTTTTTACTCTACTACAGTTACTACCCTTTTCGGCTTTGGAAGCATCTAGTTTCCTGGTGGCGATGAAAACTACAGAAAGATAGAGGAACCGATTTCTTATGTCCGGCTTTACAAAGGATCTCATCTAGAACCTTCCTTTAACTTTGACATTTGTTATTCAAGTTTTCTGTTAATTCAGTAGATGGGATCTCAATTTATCCATCAATTTTTCCGCCGTAATTTCATAGTTTTCGTTTTCCATTCAATCAAACATTGATATTAGAAGCAGGGCCAGAGCAAAAAAAACCAGTGGGGGAGGAAATCCAAAATTTCCCAACTTGAAAAAATCCAAGGGATTAGTTACTACTATATTTTCTTACTTAGCTATCCAAAGATTGGCTGAATGTTTATATGCCCGTTAGGATATGTATAGGAATATTCAATACAAATGAAAGGAAACAACACTTGAATAATATTGTGCTTATTGTTTTTTACTATCTTCACAGCCCGAATTTTTCCAAGTCGAAAAAACAGCGAAAAGTTGGGAATTTTGTAAAATTGTCACTTCAAAATTTGTGGACTGTTCTCTTACTTG
>WOGP01000620.1:0-23113 GCA_015342065.1 Leptinotarsa undecemlineata | reverse complement strand
GAACATTTGATTTTTGAGAGTTTAGGAGTGAACATCTGGTTTCAAAATTAATTCAGCCAGGAATAATTCGATATATTAATGGACATTAAAAATGATTTTTCGAATGATCTTAAAAATTTTTTTGGTATTATTATCACCCGAAGACGATTGTGGATACTAACAATCGAAACGTCGTGACATAACTTGGTTTGAAACCTTTTAATTTTTATTTTTCATTTTTGTTAATAATAGTTTTTAATTTTCAGCTTTTATTAATATTTCAATTTTTATTTTTTGTTTGTTCTTTGGCTTTATGTTATTTCTTTATAATTTCAGTTTTTTGTTCCAATACAATTGTTATTTTTTGTTAATATTTTCAATATTTTTTCAGGAATTTCGAATCAATTCATATTATAGTAGACAATGGAAGTCCGAACTGATGAAATATCCTTTTTTTTGTTATGTATATCCCGTCTGCCGCTTATATCATGCTGTTATATCATCGTGTATGTGATCTGAAAGGATTGAATGAAGATTATTATTATTAAATATTTTTTAGATAATGCCTTTTCTCTTTTGAATATTTTATTTATAATGGGAAATGAAGAGTGACTACTATATCCTCAAAGCTACATGACTCTAAAGCTAGCCATGAATCAATAATACTGAGAACAGCTTGTTGAACATTGTAGGATCGAATCTCCCGACAAATATGAGTCGGAAACTAATTCGACAAGTGTTGCCAATAATGAAACAACGGACAGGCACATTAATACTTTTGATGGATGGTCCACCTCGAACATACACGTTGCTTGTCAGTTCACCCCTGGTGAATTTTTTGTCAATGCTCATAATGGAAAAGTTTTCGCTGCTGCGAATCATTTCGTTAGTAGAGCAATTTGGGATATTACTTAGGCTAATTGATAATGGTCAGATTTGAATGTACTAGTTCCTTCAGTATAATCGATGTATTAGATTTATGTTGAAGTGAAATAGAGATTAAAATTTTACTATTTTAGATGCATATTGATGTTACTCCCCCTACTGAATCAATCTGAATATGCTGGAGGGCAATACATATCTGTCAGCAATATTCTCAAGAAGATGTAGTTATAATGTTCCTCCGAAAATAATTTTATTGTACGTGATTTTGTTACTATACAGTATGTGCGATTTCAAACCTCAACACTGGAACCCAGGAACCGATTTTGAAAAATAAAAATTCAAATAGTACTCGATGAGTTCTATTCAAAGATGTTGATAGATACAAATTTTTTTTTATTTTCAACGACTACTTTGACCTGGTCAATGGGTCGAAATTTAGAGAAGGGCTATTAGGCATCTTTTTATCTGGAAAACTGGATAACCCATTCGATTCGGGTATATTTCAAACCCCGATATACTAAGTTTTAGCCCCATATCTCATACAGTGCGTTAGTTATATGATGTCAAATTCCCATATTCATGATTTTTTGACTGACCCTGTATAACACACTGTTTAGGAAGGAAGAAGAAGAGAAAAGAAGGAAAGGTGAAGTAGCCATTGAAATGAGAAATACATGAAATTTGTTGAAAACAAATATCAAAAGTTCCAAATGATTTATCCATATCGTTTAAGTTTTTTGTCAATCAACTATTGTCAACCAACGTTTGTAATAATACCCCTATATATGCTTTTTCAAATATTTGTCTCAACCCAGTGACAGATTCTGGCATAATTCTCATAATTTCATTTCATACGACATATTCATATGATTAGATCAATAAACTAGGCACTGTTTCTCATGACAGGCTTTGAAATTAAGTTTTTTCTTTTTTCGTTGTTATAATTTTGACAGTTAGGTATCCCCAAACGCTTTTCATGAGTATTTGGTGAAGAGTAATAAAAGGGTTTTGCGAGTTTTCGAAATGGTAAATGTCAACTTAGTCGAGAAAATTGAAATTATGCGTTTAGTTGGTGACAATGCTCGATCAACGAGGTTGGCCGCGAAAGAATTCAACAGAAGACATCCAGATCGTGAACTAATTCACCATACAACCGTCTCCAGGATTAATACGTTAGAGAGTAAATGAGACACATGTACCGAGACAAAGAGGGAATATAGAGAAAGATAGACAAATCCTATAGTATGTTCAAGAAAAACCGAAAAATAGCTAGCGGCAAATTTCACGAGATTCACACGTTAGTATATTTAAAATACGTAGATGTTTGAAGAAAAAAAAGTTATTTGCTTCAAACCGAAAATCATGCACATTAGAAAGCGGCGATGAGGAACTAAGATTAGAATTATGTTCATTCTGACAACATGAATATTTGAATAATAACTTTCTGGACAAAATTATCTTCACCGATGATTCAACTTTTACTACTAATGGGACAGTGTCCACTCAGAACTCCAGGTACTGGGCAAGGGATGAAGAATGCAAAAATACAATATTCACAAAAAATCAATGTCTGGGTAGGAATATTCAAAATCTGTATAATAGGTCCATAAGTCCACTAAACGGTGGAGGATTTTATAATATTTTGACGAAGAAATTCTTGGATTTTAAGAACTAAGCATTGAAGAAATCAGAAATGTTATGTTTCAGCTAGATGGTACCTCCATTCACAATGTCATTGCTGTGCGGCAATATCTTAATGAAAAATTTCAAGAAAGATGGATTAGAAGGAACAACCCTTTTATTCGTTGGCCTTTTCGATAAACAGACCTGACTCCATTAGATTTTTTCTGTGGGGATATTTGGAAGAAAGTGTTTATAGAAATAGACCACAAAATTTGTGTGATGGTGTGAAATAACACTAGGCCAATTGAGGAAGACCCGTCAGAATTTGAGACAACGTTATGAAAAATGTATAGAACGAAGATATATTGAAAACTCCAATATCCGAAAAAGTTCCAGTTTATCGTTTGATTCATTTCTGTTGTTGGTGATTTTTCTAGAATGAAAAACACGTTTTCAACTTTTGATTTGTTGATTTCAATTAAACTAGAGACAACTCCATTAAACGATTACAACCTATGTAACTGAGTATGTGAAGTATTATTTCATTGAATGGTTACTTCATCTTTTCTGTAAAGTTCATAGACTTTCATACAGGGTCAGTAAAAAAATCATGGATTTGGAAATTCGTCATCATATAACTAACACCCTGTATAATATATTGGGCTGAAACTTGAAATCTAGTTGTTGCATATAATACATATATGTCAACATATTTGGATATAACTCGTCAAGAACCTTATTTGAAATTGTTATTTTCCAAAATCGGTTCATGACTTCCAAAATAACAGAGTTTTGCGGTTTGAAATCGCACACACTGTATTGTGAATTGATGATTGAATAACGATTTAGGTACGTTATTATATTCTGTGGAAAATGTAGAAAATGAATAACTCAATGTTGCTAAATTCTCACTAATGCTAAGAAAATACTTGTTTTTATCTGTTGCAAAATACTTAAGAAGTTTACCTCCTTATGAATATACTTACCCGCTACTTGATGGACGTTGATATACAATTCTTAGAAATGAGAAATGAAATTATAGAATTAGTCATAAAGAAAACTCCAATTGTAGAGTTTTTTTTCAATTATGGAACTGTACTACTGAATCAATTATTTCTCTTCAATATACTCAATTCAAACTTCAACAGTTAATGTCGGTTTCGAATGTTTCTACAAAAATAGTTGAGAACGTATTAACAACTATTTGAAACAAAATAAACGAATGTTGTTATAAGCTCAACTACAAAAATGTATATTATTTTACATACATTCAAACTCTGCACACTGTATTGTAAAGCTTCAAAACGAATGGTATCTAATTCAATTCCATAACAAATGCCTGGAATACAAACTGAATAAAGAAAAGTGTTTTTTGTATAATTTGGTGTTCGTTGGTGTTTCGTGTAATTCAATATTTATATGAAATAGCTGTTTCGAGAAGGCTTTTTCTTCCAGTTTGTGTCTGAAGTTACTTCTTTGCGTGATCTACACATCTTTGTATATAATTACTTTTTGGAAATTGATTGCTTCTTTCCTTTCTTCGGAATATTCCCACTTTTTTTTATTAAGATGGAGACGTAGAAAGCAGAAACCTTTCTTTTCCAAAAATAACCTCTCCTAAAAATATACTCATTTTCAATGCAAACAAGATTCCATTGGCTGGCAGTCAACCAATTAAGCGAATAGATGTACTTACGATGTCATCGATGACATGAGTATATCAAACTCATTCCGTGACATGAAGTCGTAATTTTATGAATGTGTTTTTTATCATACATGAAAATTAGTGAAATTCATCAACGCGAAAGACGGAATAAAAATTACATTCGCTCTAGACTTAGTGTGGGACAGAATTCTCCAACATGACAAGGAATTCTATGTTATAACCGTTTCTATAGGATCTATGGTGAGAAAAAAAATGTAATACCTTCAAAACAACATTATTCACTTTTTCATCGAACTTTTTTTGTTTCTTTTTTTGGATTTTTGTTACCTTCCACAATCTGAAAAAATATAAAAATTATATTGGAGAACTTTATACAAGGGTAGAAGGGCAAACTATTTAGTTTACCCCGATGAGTTACTGCATAAAATCAAAGTATTTTTCACAAAGAAAAATGTTCTATTCATCAGTAACTTGTATTTAATAATACTGCCTATTATAAAAATGCTAAGAAATAATACAATACTTATCTTTACATTCAAATGTTCAATTTATTTTGATAAATAGAACATTGATTCTACGCATAATCTTATCGGGGTAAACTACAAAAAAGACTTCGGTGAAAAACTGATTTTCCTCCATAAAAAACCACCTTCGGTAAACATTATTCAATTACCTAAATGAAAATACTTTCATACAATAGAAGGAGTACCTCACTGTTTGATGCTAATAGTAGTTTTGTACGTATATAAAGATTGTCTGTGAGTTTTTCTAATTTTTTGTGAGTTCTATAATGTTTTTATGAGTTTTAATAATAATCTATATTTTGACTAGTCTGATAAGTTTTGTACCATTGTGTAAAAAACTTCAATGGTGAATAAATTATCTGTATAATTTTATCCAGAATTGATACTGAAGAGCTGATAAAGAAAGTGAATTACGGCGAAACATCGGATATCCAACAATGAGGATAACAGTGTTTCATGTAAGTGAAACTTTACCTTTTTCATTTACTATATTGTGTGGGAATCCTGTGAATGAGTTCTGATTCAATTCCATAACGAATGTTTGGAATACAAACTGGATAGAGAAACGTATTTTTTGTACAATTCAGTGTTCATATAAGGTATTTGTTTGGAAAGTATTTTTCTTTCGTGTTATTGAATGTTTAAATGAAAGTAACTGTTGAAGAACTGTTCCAGTTTGTGTCTGAAAATTACTTCTTTGCATGATATATACATCTTTGTATAGAATTATAATTTTGAAATTGATTGCTTCCTTCCTTTATTTGGAAGATTCTCACTTCTTTTCGTATCAAGATTGAGAAGTAGAAAGCCAAGATCTTTTTTCCCCAATCGATAAGACAATAAATTTCATTCAAGATGCGTTTCGCTACATGGTAGGTCCATTAGTTGGACTGGTAATAATTAATGATCATCGGCTAAGATGTTGAAGCAATCCGAATGCATACTTTTTAATTAGAATGTAGTGCTAGTAACAGCTGTCTCCATGAAGTTCGACATCACTGATAGTAAAGTAACTGACCTATACTTATAGAGTTGGAAGATGACTTGTTCAATTGCTATCCAGAAAATGATGTCGACCTCAGCATCACACAATCAGTTTTGTCAGTCATGAGTGGGAAATATTAGATTGTGCTGAATTTCGTATAATTGAAAATTCACACTCAAACATAATGAGTCTATTTGTAACGAGTAATTCTTTAGGTCTGGGTGTGTAAAATACTTTGACTTGTGACTTTTACTTCAGAACTCTCTGAGATTTTCTAACATATTTCAGGAAGTGCTGAACGGTTCGTCTTTTTCAAAGGCACTTGGTATACTTGTTAGAACAACGGAGGTAATATAAGTCTATCCCTAGTTGTTCTAGCCCCACCCGGTCTGAATAATGGACCCCTGGGTTACCACATCTCCATCTGCTGCTACTCTGGACATGGTTCGTTTCTTTCATAGGCACCTGGTATACTTGTTAGAGCAATGGGAGTAATTTAAGTATACCCCTAGTTGTTCTGGCCCTACCTGGTCTAAATAACTGACCCCTGGGATATTGTATCTCCATCTGCTGCTATCCTGCACCTCTCTTCCGCTCGACAAGGGAGCAGAGAAGCACATCACTCAACACACAAAGTAAAACTTTGGGATTATATTGGCAGTTTGAACAGATTGTATTGAAATTTTCATTAGATTTTCCAATGAATTGAAACAAACATACCAAACCAATAGTACTATCTGTTATTTCTAAGATATTTGATTCACTCAGTTTGGTAACATCTTGTGTTATTATAGGAAAGATACTGATGCAAAAACTTTGACATGAAAAATTATCTTGGGATGAAAACGTTACCATTGGATTTGGATTACCAGTGGAAAAAATTGCAATCTCAATTCTCTGTTCTGAATGAATTGAGCATCCCAATAGTTTTTCAGACGCATCATCGCAAGCATATGCTGCATGTGTATATTTAAGAAGTATCGGAATAGATGGTAGTATCAAGGTATCGCTTTTCTGTTCTAAGGTCAAGGTTGCATCCCTGAAGACTATAAAAATCCTGAAATTGGAACTATGTGGAGCTCTTCCGCTCGTAAAACTGATTACAACAGTCAAAGAATGTTTATCGATACGATTTGATAACACTTACTTGTGGACAGATTCAACTGTTGTTCTTGGTTGGATGAAGATCTCTCCTCATCGACTACAGACATTTGTAACTCGTAGAGTAGCTCAAGTACAGAATCTTTTCACCTCACAAGAGTGGTACTATGTTAGTTCAGAACATAATCCAGCAGAGTGAAATAGAATACAGTCCACGAAGGTTGAGTTGTAATCATCTAAGAAGGTGAACAATAAATACAGACAGCAAACACTGCTGTCTGTATTTATTGCGATAAACCCCAACATAGTGGTATATCTAAGCAACATAGTGCTCCAAAACATTATCATGCATAGTGCACATGATCTCCCAGACAAGGCTGCTTGTACAGAGTCTCCCTAAGGAACGACCGAATTTTGTTTTCAGTAATATGAGGCTCGCTATAGAAAAATTTTATAGGTGTAGTGTAGGGATACGAATTGTTTGGGTTACTTTGTCGAATGCATACAGTTTGCAGAAGCCGAGATTTTCGGGGTTGGAAGATGGAAAGCGCCATTCTCTAACATCAGCCGCCGCTCACCGATAAAAAACCTTACACTTTTAAGATAATAACATTTGTTTTTCTTCATATAAGACGTCAGGTGGGCTGCATGTTTCTCTCGCTATTCGCTACCTTTGTGACAAACTTTCTTGAAGTACAAGTTTGATGTAGGAATTCCGTAGTGGCCGTGGTAGTGGACGGATGTGCTGATAACGTCCGTCCACAAAGAAGGTACGCGGATGCCATGTGCAATCGTGGGACTCCGTTTTGTGTTGTGTTCGTCCATTGTATTAAATATTGAAAGGTGGTTAATGAATATCGTTTACATGTTTTTAAATAAATAGTGCTTTGATTCACGCCGGTTGAAGGTCGAAGTGGATCGGATGTCCACGTGGGAGATCTAAAGTTAAAAATTATATAATACTTACCCACATTTACGCCTGTTGGAGGCCGGGGTGGACCAGATGTCCACGTGGAGGTAGGATTGCAATAAATAATCGTTTATGAATAAGATGATAATTTTATATATCAAAGGGTCTTCCGAGCAGAAGGCGACAATAAAAATTTGAATTATTTTTATCGCAAAAAAGTTCGACAAAAAAGGGGTGGCAGCATTGCTTCGATCAAGACCGCTGCCCCCCCCCCACGAAACTTCTGTCATCTTTGATAGGAGGAGTTTGGATAAATGCGCCCGAGTGGGAAGTAACTTCCAAAATCAGAGAGAGAGAGAAGTTTGATGTATGAATCAACCACTATTTGTTATACTGTTTAGAGAAAAAACCATCACAACTTTTTCAATCAATATCATTTGATGAAATATTTGTCTTTAAAAAACGTGGTAGTGAGCTAGGAAAGGAGGAATGGATGGTAGGTATTAAAAGTTTGTCATTAAGCAACTCATTACTTCTGTACGTGATCAAGTGAAGAAAAAATAGGTGTGAATATAAATGAAACCGACTTACATTCTGTAGCGAAACAACCCCATTCCATAGTATGCGTCTCGTATAGACGGGACATACCCCATACTCTTCATGAAAGTGACATCTCGACATGACGTGAATATAATTATGTGCTCTCGTGGTTGGTGCATTATGCCCTTGCCGACACCCTAACGGTCGTGTTATAGATCTTCCATCATGTCGACAAAAATGCGCTTCGTGTCGCACTGAATATTGTTTCCGACATTTTTGTATGCGGAATATCACGGAAGTGTGTAATTTCGTGATGGTGTTCCAGACAGGTTTTCGCTTGAAGCTGCTCATTATTTTGCCACGTTAAGGTTTTCTTTATCTGGAGTTGATTTCCGTAGTTGTTATGATGAAATATATATAAACCTAAGTTGAAACAATAACAATATTTGATTATAAATAATTTTTAGAGATCAAAATGAATCTTCAACTGTAGTAAAAAATACACCATTTTGAATAAGAATGTTTTAGAAAACTGTCTGAAATTGGATAGAATAAAACGAGAAGTGAGGAAAAACTCAGGTACTAATTGCTATTATTGTTTCATCGAATGAGACGAATTATTTAAATGTTAGATATTCATGTTTGGCTGTGAAGTCTTCTGTAAATTTCACTTTAATCCTAATTATTTCTGCGATAGTCGATAGGCACGACAATGAAGTCTAGAAATAGGAACAAAATCAAATGAGATCATGATTATATTACGACTGACTTTCAGAACTATCGATAGCTAGCATCAATAATATTCACAAACGATGAAATAAAATAGTGAAATTGTTTTCAGTCGGTCAAAAAGTATCCAAATATTTTTTGAAGTGTCGATTGAATTCTATTTTGTGAAGATATGAGTATTTTACTAGAGAGTGTATGTGGATATTGAAAGAGGTAAAATTTCACTCACACGAAACACTGTTATCCTCAATGACAGATATCGATGTTTCGGAATAAAACACTTTCCTTATTGCCTCTTCAGCACCAATCTGGACTTTATGCCACGAATGAATTTGTTCATTTGATTTAATCCCAGCCAAAGGAATCTTGTTAAAATTGAAAGGAGTATATTTTTTTGGTTTCTTTCGAAGAAAGAACTATTTACAAAGATGTGTTGAACATGCAATGAAGTAATTTTCAGTCAAATCATACAATAAACTGTATTAATTAGTTTCGAAGCCTAAATATTTCTTTCTCAAAAATCATTATTTACAAAAAAACCTCCTTTCAATTTATTACAAGATTAGTTGTTCGAAAGCATAATATTTGACGAGCAAACCATTTTTTGAATATTTGAATATACGATAAAATGTAATGTAACTACACGAAAAAAAAACTTCTTCATCTGAGATTAACACTCATCTTAAAAAAATAGGTTTGGCTTGAGTGTAATGCTTATAATTTAATAATATGTTGTACTTATTTATTATATTTGTATTTATTTATTATGAGGATAAACAGTGCAACTGTATCAATTGTTTGCCCGTTTTCAGAAAAAAAATTATTTGAAAAACATCAAAAACTTAGCAGGAGGTATGATATAAGAATCAATATCCTGTATAGGTACTAAAATTCTATTCTATTAAAATTTAGAGCAGTACATAAAAAACATACTACAACCTTATGGTGATCAAAACATGCAGCTATTAGACTTAGAAAACATCCCTATGGCAAATGATCAAATTTATTACTACATTAATTTTTTTCATTATGTTATAAATATATTATTATGTTTTAGAGTTTGAACATTTTCTACTTTTCATTATGCTGCCACGTATATTCTTCATTCTTTATATAATAAACAGGAAAAACAATATTCGTTGCGTTTTTATTTTATATCCCCTATCCCGAAAGCAATAATAATATTTAACAACAAACACACAGAAAATCAAAAACTGATTCAGGTAGGTATAAATAAAAGGTCACAAATACTATTTTTTAAATGTAATCTTCTTTCTATTACAATTTTTTAAGCGAATCAAATTATGAAATTCAAAATTAGAATCGAGTATCTATTACATATTGACGAGTAGAATATTCAAAATGGGATTGCATTACATAATTTCAAAGGTAAGTTTTTAGTTTTTTCAAGAAGAAGGAAGACATATTAAAGAAAAGTACTGTAATAAGACAAAATACAATTCTTCTAAACAAAAATTCATTATTGTAACAGCATCATTACCTGTCCGAAGTGGAAAACCAATACAATTATTCCGTAAAATACAATTCTCTTCCATGGAGAATATTTATTTCTGTCAGCAGCAATTCTCAAATGAAGTAATGAACAACCCTTATGTTAATAATAATTGGTGTAGTATCAGGAAGAAAGATATACTTGGTACTGAAAACTATATACTCAGTACGAATAATATATTCGAATATTTGAAAAAATAGTTTTTTTTTCTACAAAGTATATTCAAATCTTAGATTCACTAGCTATTCTTCAATAAAGGAAGGAACACTTCTCATGCTAATAATAATTTAATGTTTGAACAAAAAAAAAAGCTATACTTAGTAGTAAAGTTAGATCTTAGAATAAGTATAAGATTACTCAAATTTGAAGTATATAGAAAGCGATAATACAAAGTTAACTTTACTTGCGGAATGAAAAGATGATGAAATAACAAGATTCATCTTCAAATCAGTGTAGTTTTTTTTCATATAGAAAAAAAGTCAATTTTTTTAACCATTTATGAATGAACTAACTGATGTTCCTACTATCGAACTTTCATTAATTGGTGGTCATAAAGTCTAAATGTTTATTTTTGTTTTTCGATTCAGCACTCGTGAAAATACTATCAGTGTGAGTTTAGTCAACAAATTTATGATTATCAGGAGGTCATCGTTACTACTGCCACTATACTATAATTCCGAAACAGTAGGCACTAAATTCTCAGAAATGACTGACGTGTTTGCCTTAATCTGTCCCTTGTAGTTTCATACGGAAATTATACCAGTCAGATGAGAAAAAAAAAGATGTTAAAATATAAAGAATCACAACCTTATCAATAATGTTCGTTTTAATGCAATAATTTTTCTCAGAATTCAGTACCTACTCTTGTGGAACTGTACTATATAATATTCTTATTTCTCGAGAAATTATCATAGAGATACCTTTTTGTCGGGAGATTAATAATATGAATCATGGAATTCTACAAATATGATTTATTTTCATTATATATTTTTCATGTCCCTTCTTTATTGAAAGACTGGACAAATAATGAAATGAAATATAAATAAAATTGAATAATATCACTTGGCTTCTAGCTGATGAACAGGGTAGGTATTTGCAGAATATTGGTGATATGATGATTTTCTGATATGATCTGATATTATGATGATATGATATGATGATGATATGATCGGTAAAATGAAGATTTATATATTATTTGACGTTTATTATGATATATCACATATTCTTTTCATGATTGGGATATTGGATAAAACATTGATCATAATGAATATGTCTCATACCAGATAATTTTTTTTAAGCTGATTGTCAATGAAAATATGTATTTCTGCTGATGAATTCAAAACGTTAGAAAGAGAATGTATCAATATAAATGGAATATCAACAAACGGGAACCTTGGGCGTAGAATAAATTGGAAACAAGCACTTTTCCCGAACACTAGAAATGCCATACTCTTCTCGATGCGCGTTTCACCAACCAATTTTCGTCTTCATGTGATTAAGTTGGCGACTTCATCTCCTAAAGACGCCAACTTGGTTGGTTAAATGCGCGTCGAGAAGAGTATTGCATTTCTGGTGAATAGGAAGAATGCATGCTTCGAAAATATTTGGAGATGAATGTTATTAGTACCAAAAATAATGTTATTCAAAGACAATATTGAAGATATAATTTCCAAAAAGGCAACAATACCAATTATTTTGGTTTGCCATGAAACAACAAACATATTTTGTGTTTATTACTGTCATCTGAGTAAAGACAATAATAATATAAATTGAACAAAGGATGTTTTTCCTCTTGAAGATGATCACATGGTGATAGAAACACGTGTCGAGGTGTTAAAATAACGGTTTGGTGTTGAGAAAAAATTCTATTGATATTCTTGGCTTTAAATAGGTTTCAGAAACTCCTCCCCATCCGACTATTTTGATTGTTTCTGATTTTAAATTGTCAGGTCTAGGTGATTTTTTATTATTTAGCTCTGATACAACAATTTTGATCTCTAAAGGAATTGGTGATTGAGAGAAAAAGTGAATTTTCATAAATTTTTTAATTTCCCTATAGCCATCTACTTTTATGATCTACCTACATTTATGAAGTAGTCATTAAAATTACTTGCTATTTCTGTTAGTTCCGTTGACAAATACCCATCTTATGAGTATATGCTGTTAATTTCTGTAGAGCTAGGGTTTGTGAGTATTTCGTTTACTGTTTGCCATAATTGCTTCAAATCTGATTTTGCTTTTTTAATCAGTTTTTCGAGAACTTTTTGTAATTTCTAAACTCATGTTGTAGGATTTCATTGATACATTTGATTTTTATATTGGTAGCTTCTATCAACGATTTGTTATCCAATTCTTTCGTTTTCTTTCACAACTGTCTATTTTGATATACTTCGTGGACTTTTCCACCTCATTTTGTACGATACCTATTTATCATTCATCAAATCATATGTCACTTTTCTTAATAATTGTTTGTAACTAGTAGTCCATTCATTATTTCATTTTGTCAATAAAAATTCAATCATAAATTTGTGAGATTCGAACTATTCAAAAATATACTTGATGAAAATCCATTTTAATGAATAAAAAAACACTCATTCCAATATTCCAAATTTCCTCTCGAAAGTTGACAAAACAGCGACACATGTTTTGCTATACACAGTATCATCTTCTGGTGTCGCAATACGTCAATATGTTATTTTATAGCGAAACACGTGTCGCGGTTTTGTGAACTTTGAAGTGGTACTCTCACTTGAAAGTGTTTTTTTTATACTTTAAAATTATCCAAACAGAATGAGTGCTGATTCACATGTTCCACTAATTGTTACCTATTTTGTTCTGAAGTTGAAGCTTATTCGTCAGTAACATCCAGATACTATCGACAATTGGCAGTTTGAGTAGTGACATGCCACTCCTTTGGAATTTATAGAGCACTTGAAATGTAAGACTTCTATTAAGTTTGTCCTAACTTTCTCACCATTCAAAATTACTATAAGAGACATCCAACTCTGTAATTGCTACGAAAACACACTCCTTAGAGTTTCTAATTTGTTGGCAACTATTACTTAAGTTCAACCCTGCAGTTAACCATCTCAATTACAAAGTTTTTGCGAAGCACTTTCACGAAACTACGGATAACGACCAAGGCGTCTAATTAGTGATTGGTTTATCTATTTAAATAGTGAGGATCAATATATATTGGATTATTAAAATAAAATGAACAATGGAATAACGTAAACATTCGAATGTGAGACGGCATTTCTAAAAAAGCACTCAGTTCTAGAAACCAGAAATAATTGCCATGGCGATGAGCATTGATGTTTCTAAAAAAAAAAGACTTTTTCATTTTAAATTTTGACACAATAGAAGTTCTTTGGCTTCTTGAATCTAGCAAATTTAAAAATAATGTTACAACGCCGTCCTTGATGGACAACGAAATGCAACGAAGAGTCATCACGCAAAAGTTTAATGAAAGGCGGGTGGAATTTGAAGAAAGTACTAAATAAAAAATATCACCTAGATCATTTGAGGTTTTGGCGGGTACATTAAAAGTCTGTTTAGCCCATGAAAATACATTTATAGCAAGCTAAGTAAATCGATGAAGTAAATGAAAAGAAGAGGGATTGAATGAAGCCAGAAATTCAGTGAATTTTCTATTTATCGAAGAATCCAGAAGTATTGTAATGTTATCTTTGATTATCTTGTCTATAAGAGATATGAATGACAAAATGGTGAAGTCTTTCGCGCCCCAAGTTTTTCAATGTTACTTTGCCACTGTGACACTGAAGTGATGTAAATGTTGTATAGCTTGGGAGTTGCCAATGAGTTGTGGGGACATCAATTATAGATGCATAGTATATCAAGCTAGTAACGAACTTCACAATTCATTATTTTATTATTAGAGAAGCAGATTGAGTATACGTTTTTTGAAGTCGCACGTGAAAATTCATTCAATATTTGGAGAATAATACTGGTTTAATCATACGGTTTACTGTAATGGATACATATCACATATATTTCTTTGTAATTATCAATATGAAATCAGCACATTTTTTCAGGTTTGTATTTGGAAAATCATAAGAAACCAACTATGTATCTCCACAATAATTTTTTCGATTGTTTGTTGTTTCGAATACGACGTTTCATATGAAGGAAAGGTATTATTTTCCTATTTTCCTAATAGTAGTTCAAATACGTCTGGATCAGAAAATTTCGAATTTTCGAAATTGTTTTCGTTTCGGAATTTTCGAGATTCACTTTCAGCTTTATAGTAATTGAATTAATTTTCATTAATTTTCATTGATAACACGTATTACATTTCGAAGTCTGAGATATAGATTTTGAACAAACATACCCTTGTTAATGAAGTAAAAAAAGGTCCATGTTTGGAAATATCGTAATGGTTAGATCCTTCATTTTTTATTGAAAGGAAGTTGAACTCATTTACCCTTCGTGAAGCTTGTGATTTATTTATATATTTTCCCAATAAAACAATATAATTGTGTCTTGTCAGCTGGTCATCTATTTGTGAGTTTTGGCGAAAGATGATAACTTCACAATTTCACAAATTTGAACTGAACACTGAATGGGTGAAAATCACAACAAAAGGCATAACCACCTTTCCTTCTCTATGTAATGATAATATACTGACAAATCATCTTGATAAGAGTGTTTATCAAAAGAAAATTCATACCGATATATATCTCAACTACCCATACAACACGCCGAAATTCACCCAAAGTTTTGAATTTTGATTCTGCTTTACTGATTACTAGTAGCCAACTGACTAGTCAGTCGTTGCTAAGACTTCGAAATACACTTTTCTATATAAAAGCAAAGTACGATCCATAGAGATGACTATTCTGGTGGAAATGTTTATCAAACTAACATAGAAGGTTACCTTAACGTGACTACTTTTCCGTACATAAAATTTCCATAAGAAAAATTTTTGTTATTGCGAGATTATTTATCAAAGACTATTATTCTGATATTTTGTTTTGCAGACTCACGAAATAGTGCCTCAAAGATTACACACAATTTTATTAGCTTGTATCAATCTTGAACTTGAAGGATACATGTCTATTGAACATTCCACAACCAAAGAAACTCGAAGTGTTAGCAACTTCTCACAGTGCGTCAGTTAATTAATTCTATTATTATTTGTACTACTTTTTCCCAGAAGACGAATTCGTTCGACTAAAATTGTACTTCAGAATGAAAGGAGGCTTCGAACTTAATATTCCATTTGCACTCGGCACCCTCTTCACGGTGAAAGCAAAGGGTTTGAGAGAGAGAACATTTTAATCAACTTATTTAGGAAACATTAACAGAACATTTGTCAGTAGAATTTTCCTCTCTTCCAAATGTTTCAGTCAAGGGTTATAGGACGGGGTGTTGAAATGACGGGTTTTATGTGGGATATAATAATAATTAAGTGATGCAAGGGGCGATCAGTTCTGTTAACGAATGCATCAACAGCAGGATGAAAACAGTGTGAAATATAACAATTTCATTTGGTGGAAGGTGATTAACACTGGTTGAAATTGGAAAAAGAGTTTTTGGGCTCTCAGATTTCCCATCTGTATGCAAAAAATGTGAGAAACTCTTTACGAGTCGAAGAAAATAATTTTCTCTTATTTTTTGTGTACCGGTCAATTGGGGTGACATTGCCCACATAACTTATTTTTTCATATGCTACATAAAATTTGTACTTTTGGAAGGGGCTTTGTAGATGTGATTTATGTAGTTATTTTATTTTCATATCATTCTCCTCTTAAATAAAAAATTAAGAATTGGTGGGAACCTCGTGAAGTGTCATTTTGCCCAACAGATGTTTTTTGTATAACAGAGCTATAAATAATAGATGGGCAAAGCCACCTTCTCAGGGTGTTACAAGAGCCACAGTACAGATAAAAATTGCTCAAACAATCGAAAATAACTAATACATTAGCCAGGACTGTCGACAGAACTGTTATGAACAACATACAAGTTTTTTAAATTTTGAGGGCCAAATATATCGTATTTTTTGGTGAATCTAATGCTTTCTCTATCTGAAGGATGAGAAAGTGAAAAAACTAAAATTACAATGTAACAATAAAAGATTAGCAAAGTGACCCCAATTTTCGTGTAAAAGGTGGGGTGACATTACGTAATCGCATAACAATCAACAAGTTGGGTGCAGGAACGAAATTGCAAGTGGATTAAATTCTTCATTACATTTACTAATAATAATATTTTATGAAACTCACCTTGTTTTCGTAGAAGCTGTGTATATGTGATTTTGAAGAGCTCAAATTTTCATGGATAACACACGTTACAAATAAAACAGTTCATTGATGATAGCCCTTATCTGAAACGGGCTAAAAACTATAGAATAACTCGTTGTCATTGAGGAGGTATATTTCATTGACTGCATCGTCTCAAACAACATTTCAGCTATTTCCTATGGAGGTGCGAAACTGTTTTTTTAAAACTGGGCAAAGCTACCCCAGAAGACAAAGCCACCCCAACTGACGTTAAATATCAGAAAATAGAAAACCAAAAAGCTTTTTTCCAAAAACTTCCTATGAAAAATATTTCTTTTTCGATTATTACTAAAATTTGTGCAATATAAATATTTGAAATGATTCAAAAAAGTGTATTTCATCAGTTCGGACATCCATTGTATGATATGATATAAATTGATTCGAAATCCCTGAAAGAATAAAAAAAAAAATTAAAAAGAATTGCTAAAAAATGAAAATTTTTTTAAGCAAAAAACTGATTTTACAATGTAATAACATACAAACAAGAACAAAAAAAAAAATTGAACTAGTAACACGAGCTGAAAAATAAAAAAAATATTAACAAGAATCAAAAATTATAAAATGTAATATTGAAAGATTCCAAACCAAGTAACATCACGACGTTTCTATTGTTAGTATACACAACCGCCTTCGGGTGATAACTGGTTATCACCCGGGTGATAACCGTTAATTGTTAATTTTCATTTTTTGTTAATGATTTATCAATTTTTCAGCTTGTGTTAATATTTTTTTTTTGGTTGTTGTTTGTATGTTATTTCATTGTGAATTCAGTTTACTGCTTAATGAAATTCTTATTTTTTAGCTAATCTTTTCAATTTTCTGCAGATTTTTTCAGTGATTTCGAATCAATTTATATCATATTGGAAAATGGAACTCCGAACTGATGAAATGCACCACGAAACATTGTCAACCGTAAAGGTGTATTCGGTATAATTTTGATATTGTATAGGGTGTATTCTTAGAGTATCGAATCTTTCCTAATGAACAATTTCATGTCGTTAAATTATTTGAAGGAAGGATTGATCCGCGCTTTATTTCAAACTGACCTACAGTCAACGCTGTCTCGTATCTCGTATTTAAACAACTTTCGTACATTTTTGTTCTCACGCAGTCTTTTCAGAATTAGTCCTTTAAACCGGTTTGATGCTCAACGTGCTGTATGGAGTATAGTATGTTACATTGCCGGATTTGTCAGTGGTAGTTCGTTCGCTCAATAACTTTTGCCATTGGCGTGACAGTACGGCAATGAGAGAGTATTGATGTACAGAAATCAATATTGAAAAAAAAAAATTAAATAGCCAACCCCCACCTTCAGACTGAATAACCGCAAAACTGACTATATACTGAGTATTTAGATACGAAGGAATTACAGGCAAAAAGTTGATGAGTGTGCTGGAACGGATTATCAACTCAACAAATGTTAATTTCATTATTATTTAAATTGAGATTCTTCTTATATTTCACAACAAAGAGCAAACAAATTAGTTTTTAAGTTGAGTATATAAAAACAACTGTCCACTCGCACATGCTGGATTATATATTTATGTATATACATGATATGAGAAAATACATATATATTATGTATTTTCTCATACCTTTTAGTTATTCAAATTTCACAAACTAACTCTAAACATGAGGCCTATTGTTTTCTCTATCCATGAACCTAATAATCATTTCTAACAAAATTTTTGAAAGTTTTCATTAATTTACTCATTATTGCTGCTTTGAATACTCCATAAACATTGTGTTTCACTTCTCATGAAAACATCATCGTATCTTCCATCTTCCAAGAACTGTGTAAATTTCAGCTTTGGTAGATATATGGTTTAGGGGTGATCTGAGTGATAAACATTGCTCGCCAGGGGCAATAAAATAACCCAGTTTCGCAAAAAATAGTATTAGGTGACAATATAGGCTAAGAAATCCAACGGATTCGGAATTAGGACTATAATTTTACTACCAATATAGATTTTCACTGAAAAATTTTCAGTTCTGAAAACACTTTCGTAATTATTGAGGTAGATTTCTTTTCGCTTTTGACATCATTAAAACATGAACCCGACCAAAATCATAATTTTGCGCGAAAGTAATTTGACTTATTTCATAAATAATTAATTTTTTGGGAAAGACAGTGGCTTTCTACTACTCCATTTTAAAATGTTATCCGTATTTGCTACTGAAAAGCCGATGAGGAAAGTGTCTTACGACGAAACATCCGATGTATAGCAGTGAGAATGACAATGTTGCATGTAAGTGAAATTTTACTTCTTTCATTAATTATATTGAGTAGGAATCCTATGAATGACACCTGATTCAATTCCATCATGAATGTTTGGAATACAAACGGAATAAGGAAAATTGTTTTTCGTATAATTCAGCATTCATATAAATGTATTTGTTTCGAAAGTATTTTTCTTTCGTCTAATTCAATGTGTATGTGGAAATAGCTTTTTGTTCCAGTTCGTGTCTGAAAGTTACTTATTTGCATGATCTATACATCTTTGTATAAAGTTATTTTTTTGAAATTGATTGCTTCTTTTCTTTCTCTGCCTTTCTTTGGAAGATTCCAATATTTTTTTTGTATTAAAATGAATAGATTAGTAGCAAGTCAAAAACTTCCTTTTTCAAAAATTAATCACTCCTAAAATGTAACCCCTTCAATTTAAATGTATTTTTATTTTGGTGTCATGAAAGTTATTACTTCTCTCATATTCTCATCATCCCATTATTTGCAAAAAGCCAAGTAGTTTTTGTGGCAAAAATTCCAAGTAGTACTTTCGAAATGAAATTTTAATTGATTTGAGTGTAAAAAATTTCGATTTTTTGTGACTTCAATTATTTTCCTCAACTCTTCTCAGTTCCCTAGGTATGATTTCTCCGCACGCCTGTACAATTCTTGCAAAGAATTATGGACAGTTCCAAAGTGTACAACTACTTCTATCGGGTGTCTTCTATTGAATTCAGCGATCGCTTCACTCTAAGACTTGGCGCCTTCACCAACATTTGAAACCTTTTTTCAATATTTTTTCTTGAAGTGACCGGCATGCCCTGTTAACAATTGGTAATCGAACTAAGCTGATATCAGCAAAAATATAAACTTCAGAAATACTGAAATATGAATAGGAACTCACGAACAAAAAACAAGTAGAACACAGTAACAGGAACAGGAAAACAATTGGAACAACACAATGGAAACAACAGGAATAACAAAGATACAAGGAATAGCAATAGTAATAGAAACAAAAACAATGAGAACTAGTCTAGGAGTTTCTACAATAATATATTTCTACGAAATTGTCAAGTTGTCTGTAAAAATAAATAAGCAATTGTGTTAATCTCAAAGTAGCGCTTAATTTTTATTTATATTATATATTATTTTCATTTTGAATGATTTCAGACATCAATTCAGCAAATACGTAATAATATAAACTCTAGCTTCAAAAAATAACGGTTAGTTAACTGTTTCCCTAATTTACAGAGTTCTTCACCAATAATTTTGGAAGATACGGGGATAATTCCATGAGAAGTGACAAATTGTTTCAGCAAAAATCTATATTTGGAGATTTGTCTTTTTTTATGTAGATACTTTCAAGTGACTAACCTTCCTCAGTCCGCAGAAACAAATCCCAATTGAACGGAAAATCCAAAGAACAACCATCTTCTTGGACACTATAGTGAACAGAGATGGTACATTATGGCACAGGGTCTACATACTATTTGCCCAACTCCAACTACCAGCCACGACTAAAGAAAGTTGTGATCAAAGCATTAGTTGACAACACCAGAGAACCAGAGAAGTTCATTCATAGAAGAGCATTCCTGCCTAGCATTTCTAATATGGCGTACCGTTTTCAGGAGACTCTGGGAAGATCGATATTGACGTCAACAATAATGTGCAAAGAGGGTTAAGTTCGATGAAGGGCCTTGGAAAGCCTCTAGTAATATAAAGAGCATACTAAATGTGTATAAATTGGAAAGGAAAAAAATTAACAGGTATACCAAGAACCCAGAGAAGACCTCCACGATATTGCCTTCGAAAAACATTGCCCAGGACATTCTTCAACTTAGAAAACGGATGGAATTGATATCCTGATATCAAATCAGTTGGCATTTTGAGACTTTTTCATTTATACCATTTTTCGCAAAACTGGATGATCTCATCGCCCCTGTTGAGCAGAGAGTAATAATAATAGTGAATGCAAATTAAATTCAAAGACGGAATAACAGGATTGAAGTATCTATAGATATTTCTTTCTAATGTCCATGTTTACTCTTTGACAATAACTTGTATATTTCTGAGAAGTATAGAAGTTTCCTAAAATAAGATATCTCAAACTTTGCATGTGAATTATTATTTCTGTTCTTGAACAATTGTCAATTAATAGATGAATATGATTTTTTGACCAGTAAATCCACCATTCCATTTCAAGAAGTGAGTCAACACTATAACTTTCTCTCAGTATCTGAAAGCATCGGTTTTATCAACCTAGTCAGCATCTGTCCCTATGCAAGCAACTTACTTTCAGCCACATTCTTTCAATCACGCTCGAACAAACAAAAAAAATACTTCGGCAAAATCAATTACGTAATGTTTGGAATCCTTCTCTGCAGCAGTAGAGAGTGCAATAAAAATAAATGGGATTCCAAATAACCAAAAGGAAAGTAATAAAAGCCGACACACTATGTAAATTCATTGAAATCTTCCGGGCTCGGCGGCGGGGAGTTTTTCGTAGATCTGTGCGCCCGGCACCGCCATTGGATTTAAAGATAACTAATGTAAATACAAATTTGGATTTGGAGCCACTTCGGTGCTGCTGCTGCGGTTGCATTAAGAATGATTTTCGAAATGCATGAATATTAAAGTGTCTTGTAGAGATTTAGGGCGGAAGAATATTATCACGGGGGAGGGCTGAGATCCCCTAAAAGAAGAGCCCTGATTTATTCTTCAAATAATTCAGGATTACTTGGTTAATTTATCATTTGATAATCAGAAAATCTTGAAATGTTTATTGGATTTACTTACGTTGCGATTGCTTGACTGCATATACCCATCATAAAGTTTGTGTCGTAAATCGTTACCTACGAAAATTTTATAGATCTCCATGTGAGAAGCTGCTGCTTGAATAAATACTTATCTACAGACACACCTCTTTATTAATTTTTTGAGCATTCTCGGAATAATGTTGTTAGAGTGAAGACACAAATTATATGAGTATTTGAGTATTTCAAGGGTTTCATCTATTCAAATGAACAACTATGAGATTTCACAATTTTGCATTGACCATAATTATACTTCCAAGATCATACATTTATCCAAATATAAACAGTTCTGATAATAATATTTACAGAAACAATTTCATAAGTGAAATTCTGAAAAATATGTGGATCACTCCAATGGAATGATTGGCATTATAAATAAAAAAAAACAACCTTTGAAGTAATCCAGCACTCTGATAAAATACTCTACAGAATTTTCCGACATTGTTTGCTTGCAAGGTTGAAAATATTCAAAATTTAAAAAAATGTGTGGCTTATATTTCCAAAAATTAAAAAATTTAATGTTTTATCAAACTAAACCGAAAATGGATCTAATTGGATTTAAATGATACCTTCAGTTATCACCCGAAGACGATTGTGGATATTAACATTCGAAACGTCGTGAATTAACTTGATTTGAATTTTCTTGTTAATAATTTCTTATTTTCATCTGGTGTTAACAGATTCATTTTATTTTCGATTTTTTTTTTGTTGTTGCTTGTATTTTATTTCATTGTAATTTCAGTTTTTTGCTTAATATAATTGTTATTTTTCAGCCAATCTCTTTTCAATTTTTTCACAAATTCTTTCAGGTATTTCAAATAAATTTATATCATATCAAAAAATGGAAGTCTGAACTGATGAAATGCACCAAGAAACATTGTCAACTACCTTCAAACAAATGTTTCTGATCAGTTAAGCATTGAGTTATCAAAATAAATAATAACAAAATTATATAGAAGAAACTACGCATCGGTATTCTGAAAACTTAAAAGTTCATAATTTGAATAGAACTGCTCTATTACACTTCACTATAGAAGTGACACTGTAGAGCAACACGTATGTCGCTGAACAATAGCTTCTTCAAGCAAGTGAAACTTTTACCGTTAGCTCTATTAGCGAAACTCAAATTGAATGAAATTTCTTCTTGAGAATCTATAATAAAAAGAATAATTCATAGAACAAACAAAAAACTCACATAAAACTTAATAATTATATTCCATAAACCTTTTATGGCTATGTTCTATGAGATTATAGACCAGTGGTCGCCAACCTGTCGATCGTGAGCTACCGGTAGCTCGCGGAGGAAATTCTGGTAG
>WOGP01000619.1:0-23116 GCA_015342065.1 Leptinotarsa undecemlineata | reverse complement strand
ATGGCACCACTAATGGCCAGACAAGCCTGTCTCTGTAAGTCTTCTGTCTATTCTGTTTGGCAGATCAAAAAGAATCGTTCATAGAATTGGCAATCCTACTGCTTGGTGGATTGTCGTGCTCTGTATTTTGGGCATATCAAAGCTCAATGATATGTTGAGTCCAAAAGTATATGAAAGAGTGATCCATTCGTCACAATATATTTATATGGAAAACAGTGTTAAACGATGCATGACATAAAACGAAACGCATTTGGAATATGAGGAAGAAAATCTATACTTTTTATACGAAACTAGTTATTGCCCGCGGCTTCGCCCGCGTAGAATTTGGTAGTTGTAGTACTAATTAGTACTATGTTGCTGTATCGCTGCTGTAACAATGTTTTGACATAATCAGAATCAACGAACTTAGGCGTGCGCACCGTTATAGAACAGTGCTTTAAAAAAATTGTTCCACAGCGCCATCTAGTTGCGAGTTACAGACAAATTGATACCCTAAGAACCTTCTCTATGAAAAATTACTCCTACATGTCAAGTTTCATCTCGATCGGTTGAGTGATGTAGAAGTTTATCACTTACCAACCAACCAACGAACCAACAAACATTCATTTTTATATATTAGATTATTTAATATGATCTTTCAACAACAAGACTCTTACTCTTACTCTTGAGAGTAAAGTTTGAGGCAACGGAACTCGTTTCACGTTTTAGAATGATCAGAAACAGCTGTGTAATCAAGAAAATACCCATATGAACGTATATAAGCATTGTGAAAATACTCAACACCAAACCCTGCCGTATTTACTTCCATAACCCTCCAAGCCATAATCATCTTACATATTTGGAAATGATGAAACGGAATTAGCCAGCCGCTTTGTTTCGTTTTGTTTCTCTCTGCGTTCTACGAGCAAGTTCGTGATATCTTTTTCGTTCGTCGAGACATCTATGCCCCAACGAAATTACAAGGGAATCAAGCTAATTAATTAGGATCCCGGGGCTGTCTAAACACAAACGCCCCTTGCAAAACAATTGATATTGCAGATGCGTGCGAAGGAAGATAAATATTTTAACAGGTCGTTAGAAAAAGGAAAACTGGTTTCTCTTTAAATTCACATCCGGCGGTTCCGAATTGGAATGCCCGTGTTTGTGTTGATTGGAGGATATCTTCGAATTCGTTGGCTGCCCTTTGCTGGTTTCATGTGATGAATCAACTTAATCTTTATGTCGGTGATATGGGAGTATTTGAGGTTATGTTACATGTTTCATACGCATACATAATCTTCCAATTTCTATCTGGTGTTCTTCATGATCGGAGATATATATTGAAACATTTTTAGTACCCACAGAACATAGACTTTTATGACATTTAGTCGTTGCTGAGAAGATGTTTGCCGCATGGGCGGCAACAAGCGGTACAAGTTCGATTCGACCACATATTACTAGCCCGAATTTTGTAGCTACATTCCTCTCGATATCCCTCATTACCAAAGTATTTATATGAAGTAGCAAATCTATATTTTATTCAATTTGTAATCATTTACGTGCATTCGCCCACGAAAAATGATTCTTCATTATGTTCTTCGAAATTGTAGATAATGAAGGACCTTAAATTCTAAATATATTTCTGGTTCCCCCCAATGTTTTTGATGTGAAGCATCTATAGCAGCACGTAAAACCGATTGCTGGTGTGGCAACGAGTTGCCATGCGCAAGCGACTGTGCGATTTTCTTCGGCGTTACGCTATCTCTCTCACCACACTGAGCTCGGATACCTAAAATGCATACAGTTGTGTTTAATACAGTATACATAACCTGTGTTTTACTAAATAAATACTTTTCAAAAATGAAACTTGACTGACAGTGATAATTCAGAAAGTAAAAGTGAGCAGCCCCCTACAAAGAAAGCAAAATCACGCTACGACACACTATCAAGTCATCAGTAAGTCAATTATATTTTTATATTTTATTGAATGGTGCCCGCGGCTTCTCCTGCGTAGAATTTGGTTTGTCATATTAAATTTCGTGACATACCATTTTAAACAAATATTTGCAATATTTTTGTATGAACCCAAAATTTCAGGTTTCCAACTCCAAAACTGACGAAATTCAATACAATTTTCGCAAAAATAACGCAGCCGTCAACGACGTCTGCCCTCACGTGTCTGCCGGCTTTCGAGTCGTGTTTTCGGCGATGGCGCTTCATTGCTCAGAACGCCCTCTTACAGTAGACGTGACGGGTAGTGGCTTACTGTGTTACGTCAAGTTAATCTTATCATGATAAATTTTAAATGATTCGTCCAAATTACTTAGTGTAAAAGACAAAGTTTAACTGTATTGAACACCAAAAGCGACAATTTTATTCATAAGAAATGTATTTATAAGAATTTGACAGATATTCCAAAATGTACATTGTAAAAGATAGCTCTCAGGAAGCAATACTTTTTTCGACTTACTTAATGGTTATATTATGACGAAAATTACACAAAACCTTTGTAAATTGTAGCCTATATGTGATCCTATGTTATTAATAAACGGTCGTTTGTATAAAATATATTCTTGTAACGATAAGTATAGAAGGGTTTTAGTGGCACTTAACCGAAATACATGCAAGTAGCTTGATACAATTTGATACTGACATTTGATTACAATATCATGACAAATTAATATGAGTCAAAAGTAAATATTTTGACAGGTAAAACATAATTTTTAAAACAGAAAATTATCGATGTTTCTATGATTCTTTCAATTTGTGGGTCATACTTTTAAAGCAAAATTCATATTTCAGGAAAACGTTAATTTCAATGACTAATTTATAACAAACACCCTGTATGTGTAATGAAATTATGATACTATTAGCAAAATTTATTATTTGAATATCCCTGAACAAAATAGGTAACTGGGACACCACACCTGCCTATTGAATAAACCGGAAAAATTTCATTGAAAGTAGGCATAGTCTGAGATGCCGCATGCTACTGGAAACACGAATCATTTCTATTTGGAAATATCTGATTCAGTTGTGGCATCAGGTAACTCCGAAGAAAGTGTAGATAGAGAGCACAAGTTACGCTTCCCTCAAAAAATGATGGCTCTATTATCCGGTTGTTGATTCCGGTCCAAACATTAACTTTTTGTGGATATTGTGTGCTATGCTCCTCGATCTAATGTGGACTTTCTCTTACCCAGTATCGAAATGTCTAACAACAGTCGATTGGTGTAAATTATTATCCAGGGCGACTTGCCTCGAGCTGGTATAGGGGTTTTCTTGGAACCCAAGTAACACGTTAAGTTTTAGGGCGTCCAAAATTGATTTTGTACCTTTTTTAGGGAGATTTTTAACATGGCCCGTTTCTCGAAACTTTCTCTCAATTTTACTAAGTGTTGATTGAGAAACGAATTCTCAGTTGGGGTAGTTAGTATTGAGTCCTTAGTTCATCTCCACAGCCAATCATAATTGAAATTTCGATTCGATCTCATTACCAGATTATCTCATTGTTTTTATTGCCAACAAAAACAATAGAAAAAACTACGATGGTTCAGTCTCATTTGCGGTCCATATTATAATTAAGTTCAACGAATTGGTATTTATTGTAATTTCATTCTTTGGAATACATAATTTCCGTCAACCCTGTATTATAGACGATTAGTAGACCTTTTGACTGAGGTGCCCTGTTTGCATTTAAAAAAATTGTCAATTACGTCATCATGCCAGTGTACGAAACGTCTCTCATATGCCGGCAAAATTAAAGTTGTCGTTTTTTTTGGATTTCTTCCAAAACACGCCTATTTTTTCAACATCGAATTTATTCCATACAATTGCATCGTACTGTATATCAAACCATGGGTGCAGTAAATAGTTACTCTATACCTAATTTTCGATACATGTTACTTCAAGCGAAATCGTATTCGCCTTCAACCTGATCGATAGTTCTCTAATCGTTTCAATGTGTAACGTTCCTCCAAGTCCGATTGAATGGGAAATTGGAGGCGACGGGACTCGACAGGCGCCTTATCAAGTTGCTAAGGTATTGGAAAGTGAATTGAATTAATCTGCTAATTATATTCTATACAATCAGTGTGAGACGGGGACCGAAAAGAGAATAGCATGCTACTCGAGGTATTAGTTCGATAGTTCCAAGTAGCGTGGATACGAGTATTTCAAATTTGTCTTTGTAGCGGTATACTCAAATCTTTGTGTAACAAGTTTTGCGTCTTACGATATGGATCTGAACTTGGTGTATGAATTTCAATCGTTAGGTTATACTGCATTGTACAGGGCAGTCATTTGAAGTCCGTCTCTGGATCCTGCTACCTCTTACTTTGGCTATTCTTGAGTTTCGGAGAGTGAACATTTGAAAAAAAGTTCAAAAGAAGGGCATAGTTTTGGAATGCTATATTATTTCTATCACAAAGTGACATAATTCTGGTTAACCAGCTGTCGCACCCCTACGAACGACAACTCTCAGTTGTCGAAACTTGTGCGAGCTAAGGATTAACGAGGTCTTTCCTTTTAACGTGTGATTCCTAACACGGGTTGGACGATAGCAAGTGAAAATCGATCGTTCAGACTGGTGCTTGAACCACCGACCAACACGGCAGTCAATTCGAGTGAGTGAACAAAGCACCCACGTTCAACCGCCTGACTCACTGGTCTTGAGTGAATGAAAATGATTCAGGAAGTAGATATAGCTCATGAAATTTCATAAAACTCTTTCCTACCAAATTCCATTTTGAGCCTTTTCAATCAATATGGATGATTTTACTCAACTAATCTATTAGTATGAACTAATTAGGATAAGGATTTAGTTCTAAAATCTGTCTTTATCTCGTCTTTATATTCGTGTGTACCGGCAGATTGTATTTTTTATATTTTACTTATTTTATAAATTAATGTAAGTAGAAATTCTTGAAAAATAACAAGATCAAATAATTTCGCATATAATGTGGTAAATGACAACTGGCGTGAAGTTATGTATATTCACACATACACGTATTTGGCGCTAATGTATGTTAGTTTCGGCCTATATAAAAATAACGAAGTTGATGATGTTTTCTAAAAGACGAAATATCGCAGAAAAATTCTGTTTATGTTATCGTGTAGTCCTTTAGAAGTGGTCATGGTAAAGTTCTATTTGTTTTACATTTCCTTTGAAAATAAAGCTATGAGAAAATAAAACGAAATTCTGAAATTTCGGTTTTTCTAAAATGTTTCCGAAACGTGTTCCGGAACGTGTGGCTCGCAGAACAATACTCCCTTTCCAAAAAAAGAATGTTTTTATTCGCCTCAGAATTTTCTCCAGTTGATTGAAGTTTGAAAATGAAGGCTGAATCGAGGTAAACTCAATGGCAATGTTGTTCTTGAAAGTTTTCCAGTTTTGCTGAATAGTTCGTAGGCTAACATAAAAAAATATTTCATAAAATTGTATTTCATTATTCAATATAGTTGTCTTCGAGGGATGTACAACGATCACAGCAGTTATAAAAATTTTCAACAGCATGGAAAGAGTATTGTAAAAACTCTGCTACACAGTATACCCGTTTAGTAACAAAAATCCCAGCGGAAATATGGCACAAAAAATCAAGTATGGATGGAAAACAATTGTCACAATGACCAGACTGAAATTCGGACATGCATGCTATCCAGCTCATATCTACAAAATAGGAATTGTTGCGTTGATTCAAACAAATGTGCCACATGTTACGTAATATTTGATATTGATCATACATTTTTTAACTGTAATGACTATCAGGAACAAACCAAATATTTCATGTAAGCATTAAGACGGGAAAACATAATACAACCGTTAAATATACTGCACTTACCGGCACTGAATAAACCACAAGTAATAGATGCTATGATGAAATTCGTGAATGATTGTCACCTGAGGTGTAGAGGAGACTTGATGTGATTTCTATGTGCACATGTTCCTATCCTTATAATCATTTCTTTCTGCGGGCTACCTAATCTGTGCAAAGTCACCCTGATTGGCCCCTGGGTGTGAAAAGTAATATCCTGGAAGCCGTTCTCTTGTTTTCGAAAATTGAGAAAAAAAATTTTAGTTGCTGGCTATTATGCGTCTGACGACTCAAAAAAAATGTAGGTAATGTGTGGACGTACAATATGCAAAATTTAATCGAAACTGGTTACTGAATACCGATTACCGATAGTAGTTGAAAAATTACACTGGATGTTTTTTCAAATCTTGATACTTTTTATGAAAAAAACATTTTTTAAATCTTCGTCTGGTCAGTGGATGAACCAAATATTTGCAAAATTTTTGATGACGTTCTCTTCTTCTGCTTCGTAGTATTAGAGCAACACACACAACACACAGCTCACTTGAAATCCATTTTCAAACTGAATATCGTTTTAACGGTAGTGATAAAATGAGTACTACCGATAGAAGTACGATATAAGCGAAACGCATTTAGGATTCAAAAATGTTTTAATTGATTGATTATTATCATTGACTATATATTATCCGTTTTACCTTTTATATACTTGGTGACTAATGAAAGATTTTTTTTCAGGTGGGTAAAATTTCATGTGACTTACAAAAATTTGGATACTTTTCCATTTGTTCAACCCGGGTAAGTCTTTTGTTAGATTTTTTATATAATGATTCATCAAAGTAAAATGCACATACAGGATGCATATACATACGTATATAGAAATTCGGGTAAATGGGCAAACTACTAGCATTTTCAATGGACTTTTTGATGCGAAAACAAAAAAATGACAGTCTCGTTCGTTTTCAAAATATTTCACAAAATTATATTTTTTCAAATAAAACACCCTATGTTTTATCATGCATTTCGATTTGTACATACATTCTCAACAACAAAGCTGGTATCACCCTTCCTCCTAAAGTTGAAAATGAGCGACTTATATGGAAATATCTATTTATTTCACTAGTACAAGCATTTTCTATGTTTTGACAAATAAAACCATATGATTATCCAAACACCCAATTTTGGTACTTATACGAATGACAGTGTTTTCTTACTAACAGCAAAAAGAAAACATTGCGCTGGGATTTGAACTCGTGAAACTCGTGATCATCATATGTATCTGAAAAGTATAATTGGGTCACATGTGACCCATTGTTATATTCTCCCGAGGAGTTGTCCTCCTAGTCATCGCCGAACAAACACTTTCTTAATGTCAATAACTTCAGACACTCGCATATTTCATGCCTGACAGTTTCATCTTCCTATTAACACATCCTGTATAGAAGCGTGTCCTGTAGCCCCATATTTTGAAAGTGTTTCCTTAGTCGACAGTCGGAAATCCTAATGTTGAGCGTAGATTTTTCCTAGTCATCGACATATATTTCTTCAGCGCCAACTTCGCAGGATGATCCTGGCAAGATTGCATCCTTTGATTTCATCCCATATCTTCAGGGATTGAACATGGGTGTGACATTTCGCAAATCGCAGTCATCAGGCCGTAGGTGCCACTGGGTCCTAAAATTCTTAGTCCAGCCGCTTCTTTGGCTAAAGAGTCGGCAATGCGCTTACCTAAAGGTAATCACATGTTTAAAAACGGAACGACAGGAGTAAACTCCTGTCGTTCCCTTTTAATCACCTCAGGATAATGTTATTATCTACCGAGGCTTTGGCTAAATCTTGATGGCACTCTAGTAATAGCCCTGAGGTAATACGTTGTATGTTCAAGGCTAATAGGGCTTCTCTGCTGTCAATGAAAATTGTTATGTTTTTGCTAGAAATTCCTTTCCTGGTTATTTCTTTTGTGGCGATTGAGATACCTGCCAGTTCTGGTTGAACCACGCTGATATTTTTTTCCATTCCCCACTTAATCTTTAGGCTTAGTGATCTGAAATACACTCCACATCCTGAGCCTTCTTTGGTTTTTGAGTCATCTGTATGCGTATTGTATTTGTTGCATCAGTTTTATTTGTATTTTGTAGGGTTTATTGAACACAAACCTCAGTCGACCCATTCCTACTTCGAAGTTTACACCAACCGTGCACAATCGTAACATGGCCACTAACGCAACCTCCTTAACGTACAGGTTCAGTAGTAATTAATTCTATTGCCACGGTTGGTGTTGTTCTCATGTCCTGTGATAAAGCATGGACGAACCCCGTTACGTTAATTTATTAACTAGAGTGTTGGGAGAATTTTTCGATGATATTGATGTGTTGAATCGTCAGAATTTTCTATTTTCAGCAGGATGGAGCACCAGCACATAATTTCAGTAGCGTAAAATGAATATTGCGGGACTGTTTTGGAAACAGATCGATTGCTACAAATTGTACTGTTAAATGGCCTTCCCGTTCACCAGACATGACACCTCTGGATTTGTATTTTTGTTGATTTCTGAAAAATGAGGTGTACAAAATAAAACATAATATAGATGAACTGAAAAATTATATTGAAACTATAATTAATAGAATTGATTGCCGAATTGTTTTGATAGCACACGAGTGTCAAGAGAAGGGTCCACATATGTGTTCAACAAGAAGGTGTTGTTTTTGAATATTTACTTGATATTTTATAGCTCTTTATTCGCGAAAACGAAGACATTTTTTGTACTAATAAAATAAACAAATATTGTCACAAAAGTCGCTTATTTTCAACTTTAGGAAGAAAGGTGATATGAGCTTTGTTGTTGAAAATGTTCTCACGAATCAAAATGCATGATAAAATATAGTGTGTTCCAAAAAAAATTATGAAATATTTTGTTTTCGGCATCAAGAAGGCAATTAAAAATGCTACCAGTTTGCCCATTCAACAGAATTCGTAGCATCAGTGATACCGGAGTTGACAATGGTGCCGACTTAATTTGAAACACCCTATATATTATTACTAAGATTATTGCAACGATATTTGTAATGTTGTTGATATCAAGTGTGACTGATCTAAGAAGGCCTAGAAATAAATTTTGGACTTTTTGGAACTTCACGCATCACTCCAATGTCTATTTTCATTAATTTTTGAGTTTGCTCAATACAAATATGAAGAAGATACCTTCAATTAAACATGGCCAATGGCTGTCATTTGGAGAGGTTTACAAGTTATTCCTAGTATTTATCTGTTGAAAATATGTTTTTCCGTTAACAAGCAGTCGCTCCCCCTACGAAAGAAGTCGAAACTTATGCGAGTTAAGTATTAACGAGGTCTTATCTTTTACCTTGCGCAAATCGATTTTCCGGCTTCTGGAATCGAACCACCGGTTAACATAGCTGTTAATTGAAAACAAAACACTCATGTCAACACAATCGACTACCGTACCTGGTTTTCACTGCCTCGATTTTAGGAAACTTTTTGAAATAAATCGAATATGAAGAACAAATTACTAAATTTGCCCAAAAAAGTTATTGCTTCTGAAGAAAATTTAGATGTTTATCCAATTTGTCAGTAAGATTACTATTGTAAATTATGTCCACATAAAAGTTAGGCTGAAAAACCCGTAGGCTCATATAAAAATAAAATTTTGATGAAATTTGATTTTATTATTCAATATAGCGGTCAAACAATTTTTTGATACAATTTTTATAGTACGATTTTCCTTCAGCCTCATCGGCGCTAAATTGTTTTCCAGCAAACATTCTCTTAGGTTCTGAGGACAGAAATAAGTCGCTGGGGGACAGATCTGGAGAATACGTTGGATGCGGAAGCGATTTGAAACCCAATTCATGCAATTTTGCCATCGTTTTCATTGATTTCTAGCATGGTGCATTGTTTCGATGAAACAACAACTTTTTTTCGAATGGAGCCGTTTTTCCGAGATTTCGTCGTTCACACGCTCCACTGTCGATATGTACTAATCGCTGGAGATGGTTTTTCCCTTTTCAACACAGTCCATACCATGCGCATCCCAAAACACTGTGTCAGTCGATTTGCCAGTCGACTGTTACGTCTTTGCACGCTTTGGAGTCGATTCACACCGTGCAGTCCACTCAAATTAAGTAAGTTTTGATTCTGGTGCTAGTGATATGGTAGAATAGCTTCAAACACAGCTCAGAATCATCAATTCATTGTTGTTTTTAATAGATTGTGAGCTCACGTGGCAACCACTTTGAAGAAAGCTTTCGTTAACTCTAATATTCATGCACGATATCTGTTTAAAATCTGTTTTTCCATTAATCAGCTGTCGCCCTCATACGAATGACAACTCTCAGAAGTTGAGAAACTTGTGCGACCTAAGGACTAACGAGGTCTTACCTTTTAACGTGTGATTCCTAACATTGATTGATCGTGGCGGAAATCAAACCCACGGCCTTCCGATCGTGATCGTGATATGTCCAACAAGTTCCTTTGATAGCTTCAGGGCCTCAGCTATCACGATAAACTTCACTTTACGGTCACCCAAGACTTTTTTTATGTATTCGTCGGTAACATCCTCTTTGGGCGTCCACTGCGTGCATAGTCCTTGGTGCTCATTTCACCTGGTGTGAACTTAACAAACCTCTGTCCAATTTCGTTTTCATTTTGTTTGTTTTTTCAGAGACTTCAAATCAAATTAGAACCATAGTAGATTATGGAAATCCGAACTAATAAAATTTACTATGAAACATTGTCAACCACTTTGAAACACATATTTAGTATTTCATTGGTCTATGTATTCAACCATACTTTCATCAATTAATTTGAAAAATTCGAATCCTGTAGAGCAATTAATGGGTCTCCAGATATTTAAAATAGCCGAAACTCCACCGAAAGCGACAAAAAAGTCAAAATAGGTTCCGAGTTTTAATTGGGCAAAGTTTTGTGAGACTTCTGTTTAATTGGAAACTCTGAACTGTTTCAAGAAAAGGTCGCTAGTGGATAAGAGTTAAGAAGTGTGTCCCTTGAAGTTCGCGATTTTGTATAATGGCATTCCCAATGGAAGTTCAAGTGGGTGTTGTTGATGTTTTACGAGATCGTGTATTTTTTTTATGTTTTAGATGGCATTGTGCTTTATTCTACAATCGTGACTACGTCATCCACAAATGGTAGGATTATAAAAACTTTATTTTCAAAGAGCCAACAATTGTTTTGAAGTTCTGTTCAATTATGTATGAATTGGATGATTGGATGAATTTTTTATAGTAATGCTTTGTAATCGTGCTTTTTCGATGTTAATTGAAATTTCATTGTGACATATTCAGCGTAAATAGCTTTTTAAGTAATCAGTTACGAAAAGTTTCGTTTTGTGTAGCGAGATACTTCAAAATGAGTTTTTTTTAAATTTATTCTGGAACTGTTCTAACATTACTCTTCAAATGATGAAATTATCGATTCAAATTTTTTTTCATTATCACTATCATTATCGTTTTTTCATTATCACCACTTTCGTTGATCATTGTCGGTTGGACTTCTTCTAAAGATTATGTGGTAGAAAACGCTTTACGATCTTAAATCTAAAACAGGTATGATAACGCCCATAGATATTTATTTTTAGTTGAATTGAATTGTAACTTGGTTTTGATGATAACGTTCGTCTTTGCCGAATGATGGATCATTTTTCGATTTTATCATTCAACTGCTATAAAGTTTATTGAACATGGAAAGCGTCTTCGGTAAAAGTCCTTAGAATCATTCAGGTGTAAGGGGGACGAAACAAGCTACAGATTATATCTGTAGCGTCGATTCACACTCAAAGTGCCTGGAAACAACGTTGTGCCACTTCTCTTTTATGTAAATTGAACCATTTTTTTACATAGAAAAGACGCGGCAAAGGAAATGTCCACGCCTTGCCCGTCAGACGTCCATTCTGTGTGAATCGGCGCTCAGAAGATCATTATCAGGAAATCAGTTGTGGCACTGATAGCAAGGGAGTGTTCTGTGATGTACAAGCCGACATATCTTTTGGACTGAAAAAAATTCATTGGATGTATGTGATGAATGTCAGACCAATAATCATTTATGGTGCAATTGCCTGGTGGCCGAATGCTTTACAGAAAATGGCCCAGGCAAAGCTCTCTGGCTTACAGAGACAGGCTTGTCTTACCATCAGTGGCCTTGGAGATCATTCTAGATCCACCTCCTATCTACATTTTTCTGGAGAGATATACTAGATGCACTGCATATAAACAGACTGTTAGTTGACACTGGAAATCACATAATTTTGGAAATGACCTCTGACTTTATGCCTCCAACTCTCAACTACGAACTGCCTTATAATTTCCTGTTCTCGAGCAGAGAGGACTGGATCCTCTGGGAGAAGGAAATATTCAGAGCAGATAGTTGGTGTTTCACAAATGGATCAGAAACACCTTCCGGTTTTGTTGCAGATGTTTTCAGTCGCAAACCCAGGACAGAGATATCAACCTGCCAGGAACCTATTCTCGTGTCAAGCGACAGTGTCAAGCTACACTGGAAGCTCTTTGCTTTTACAGAGCAACATCTAAATTGGTAAAAACGACTCTCTTTAATAGGAAGACCCGACAGATTGTCTCTGCTCTGGATTCCTGGCCATACTGTCCTGGAAGGCAATGATGCTGCTGACTCACTTCCAACGGAGGGTGCTGCAAGTAGCTTCATCGGACCAGAACATGTCATTGGCATCGCTTCAGGCTTTTTTTTTCTGATTGATTCGGCCGTTACTTGTTGAAGATCCATAGTAATTTCATGGTGTAGTTTATGAAAAAGCTTTCGGCTTTGCCAAACAAAGAGTGAACACCTGGATGGCAAGAAGATTTATGGACTTCTGGAAGAATCTTCCAGGATTGGCTCACTACAAGACGTTTATTCACCCTTCGACGATTGATACCAAACAGTTGTTGGACTACAGTATGGATGAACTACGATGTCTAACAGACCTTCTTACAGGTCACTGTCATTTGAATCATCATATGCAGACTCGCATTGTAGTTATAATGAAATGGAACGAGTAAGAAGGTAAAAACTAGCTACTCAAGATATACCAAGATTACCCAGATAGAATGAACACCATCTATGCGACATCATATTTAATCGATACAATTGTCAGCGGGGAGGTTGAATATCTAGAAGTAGCAGGAGTGGGCCAATTCAGACCGGAAAATACACAAGCAAGTTTGCAAGAGAATGACCAAGAAATAGAAACGAGCATCGAGCATGTTCACAGATCAAATTACAATAAAATAGTACGCAAAGTTCACATTATTGTACATGAAAGTATTCAATGAAAAATAACTCAATCTTTACATCACAACTCTTTTATTTTGTGACAGCTGTCTTCGACATTTGTCTGAAAAACATGTGATGTGGTGGCCCCACGTTTCATCCATTCTCATAAACAAAAAATGACCTGTATTATGATTTTTTTTCGATATCCAGCTGTCGTCCTCTTCGCGAACGGCAACACTTAGAATCATTGAATGGATGTATGTGAATAGTGGTTTGAGTACGTCCTACCTTTAACATTGTTATGAAACATCTAAGCACTCTTACGATGTGATTTTTTTGCATCCATATATTCAGAAAGTAAGATCAGCCAACTCATACACTTCAAATCGATGTGGTCATTAAGTAGTGTTTAATGCATTTTGGCATTTCTGGCTTGAAACTGAGATTTTTATGGTGAACAACATCGCAAAGTCGAATATGACTTATTTTGGTTTGGACTGATTGCCCATTTTTCCATATCTTCAAATCAATGGACACCTGAGATCGTTCACAATTTTTAGTCTTTGAATAAGTGCTAAAAATCGTAGCATTTTCAAACTTCACAAGTGTTAATTTTCAACAGTAATGTTTTTTTGAATGTCCCTGTACTCCAGAGCCGTTATTCCTGATACCATCCTGAATTCTCATATCAAACAAATCGTACCTTCGGAGAACACTTTCCTTTACGAGGTTATAATTAGTTAACCCCTATTAAGCGTCAAACATTGATTCGACAGTACCGTAGATATAATTATGAAGTGAATGAATAGTTACTTTGAAGTAATCGCTTGGCTAACGAGAAAAGTTAACGAGAGATCTTAATTACAAGTGGGGAATCGGAAGACTCATTTTCTTCACTCCTCTGGAACATGACGTCTATAAATCTCATTAATTTTCCTTCGGAACTCAATCGCAACTTTCAAAGCTCTCAATAATGTGTCAAAATTATCGTTTTCAGACATTATATTCTCGAGTGACATTCAATATCGACAAAATAATATATTTTGAGAAAAACTAATGATGGGAACAAATTGAGAGAATGACTTCGGAGTGATCATCACATGGGTCTATTGAAAACACTTTCCCAACACCAGAACAAAAATTACGTTCTCTCGACGCGCGTTTCCCTAACCAAGTTAGTGTCTTCCGAAGTTCATTATGAATAATACTAACAGGTAGTAGTTAGGTAGTAGTAGTTAAGTAGTAGAAGTAGTTAGGTTTAATTTGATATTATCATATGACCGTGGTTGGAGTCAAACTATACTCTCACAGCTCAAATAAATTATGTGAATTAAATAAAATTCACCAATAATGTACATATACAAGACACCGAAATAAAAAACGAATCGAAACACTTTACTGATTTACCGAACCTCACGAAAATAATACTACAATCCTTCACTTCAAACTCCACCTTGAATACCAACAATTTATATATCATATGCAGATCACAAGAAGATAATCGAAATGTATTCATAAAGATATTTTTTATTCGAATATAAGCGTTATTCCGAAATTCAATGAAATTGAAAAGAATACGCGACGAACTGGTGGTGCATCTAGCCGCGTTGAGTAGGTCGGGCGCCGGATCTGCGGCCTCATTTTATGATAGGTCTTAACGAATACTACTCGACCTAAAAATTTTCTCAAATAGTTGTTCATGTTTTAAAACTCATACTTAGTTGTTTTTGAGCAACACAAATCAAGTACCCAGTAATAGATTATACCATTCATCCTACGAACTCGTGGTTTTACCATACTGTTTGCCCTCATGGTATTACTAATCAACAAATTTTTTTTATAACGTATAATTCTGAAGTCTTGTTGTCTTATTTTGGAAAAAAAATATCCTGACAATTTTTAAGTCCAGCTGCTGGAGATGCGCTTTTTTCTTTCCTGAAGGATTACGCTTCGATTTTATTTGTATATAGATCCCTTTGCAAAATTTGAAAACCAGCTCATTGTTGGGAATGAATACAATCCCAATCAATAGAAAATATATCAAGGCAACACGACATACCAGCCTGTATTTTTCTCTCAATAATTATATATGGGTTTTCTTGGCATGATTATTTATATTGGTGTTATGATGGACGATATGTTTTTCAATATGTAACTGAATTTTGATTATCCCGATCAGATATCATATTCGATTTGGTCATATTTTTTTCATATCATATTTAGTAACTAGTTACTTCCACATGAATAAACGTTAGAAACATTTAGGCTGCGGGCACAAAAATAGCGACGGACAAGCGAAGGCTAGGCAATGCGACGGTGGAACGGTGGGGATACATACAACAACATCGACAATATAGGTGACGCGCACGAAACGAGCGGTGGCGTTCACCTCATCGCCCCGCAGTCGCCATTGCTCGGTAGTCGCTATTTTCGTGCCTGCTGCCTTTGATTTGGACCTCCCACTTCTTTTATCCAAATTTTATACTCTGACCTCAAATTCTCTTCAATCATCACTAATATTTTTTACACTGTTCAATAAAATACTTTACATTGAAAATTGAAAGAATTGGCTAAATGCGCCGTACGGAAGCAAAGGCCAAGAAAACCTAGAGAGAGAGAGAGAGAGAGAAAGAGAGAGAGAGAGAGAGAGAGAGAGAGAGAGAACCGGTATGTTTATTCCCATAAAGGGCAAGCGATGACATTTTCCCTTACGAAAACGTCATGCATGAGATCGCTACAAAACTCAACGAATATCAAAGATTGAGGTATATTAGTGGAAACTTTCAATGGATTACACGGTTCAATGGAACACATACGGATAATATTGAAGTAAGAATTTCAATTCAATTTTACCAACAATCAAATGATAATAGTCCACAGTGATTATTGATGTATTGTAGTTTACTCTTATACTTGCATGTACACATAACACACTTTGAGTATATAATTGAAATGTTACATCAGTAAATGAGTCATGCTTATATTGAATTCGTAAATTCAAGTGACATGAATGAATCATGGTAACGCCAAATTTATCATGTTTCTCAAATATTGTTTCAATCCATTATTTATTTTCTATGTATCGTACACACATCCAACATCGCTCTTTCACCCAATCATGACAATTTGAAAAATAAGCAAACCTGTGTTGTTTCAGGTATCCTCTCTGTTGCCATATTATTGATTTATCAACACGTCCCGAAAGCTTTCGCTACAAGAATATTCACTTTGCAAAGATTTCCGAAACCTTTCAAAGATTTTCGTTCAGGCAGCAAATCCTTACTTTAACCCTTTTTATTCTTCGATCCGCCCTACGAGCCGGGTTGCCTCTTAATATATCTTTCTATCTATACTTTTTACGGTTCTTATTAAAGAAAAGTTCACGTCTAGGGATGACGGCTCTATAACATCATCTACGTGGAAATGAAACAAGATGGATTTTCAGAGTTTTTGTTGCGGTGCTGACTGTTAGATAAGTAGGTATGATGAGTGTATTTTTATATACCGAAAAGTAATATGGAATTTGTTTTCAATTTTCTGAGGGAGAAAATGAATCTAATCGCTTTTTTCCAGAACAAATATGTTTTTTCCAGAAAAAACGCACGTTTTTTTAACTTACTTACCATCACCAGGAGATGAACATGACTTATTATTTTAAGACTGGCGTTATTCCTTGAGGTAATGGCGTTCAATAAATCAATTACTAGTTCAACAAGTGTTTGGACAATCCGAAAGTCGGGGCGATAGAGAAAGAAAAGTCCAGAATTCACGAAATGAACTGTGAGAAATGCGACATAAAGTTTGTTGGTCAGACTAAGCGAACTGTAGTAACGCATTTCAAAGAACATGTTTCACTTATTCACATATTCAAATCAATATGAAGCAATTATTCAATCGCGACGAATATATTTTTCATTGAACGTACTTTAACATTGTTTTACATTCAATGAAATATACTTATTTTGTAAACCATCACTGTACGCTCGTTTCAACAACCAACCTAAAGAACTCTGGGGAACAATCGTATTTTCATAATATCCATACTATTTTATTAAAACTGAGGTCTTGGATTCATATTCTCATTTGAATTGCTGTGTTCTTTAAAGTAAAGGTAACTTCTTTCTGAAGATTTATTTCGTGTGCGTTCCTAAACTATATCCATTCAACAAACAAAGCAATCCAAACAAGACAGATGCGTGATCAAAGCTTGATCACCACGCACATTTGTATCTATTGGGTGAATTGAACAAGCCTCCTTACGATGGCCAATCAGATTCAACTGCAATCGGATGTCGGAATTCCTTGTTTCAGGTATTTCGCTACAGTGCCGGTGTGGTCAGTTGCGTGAATGTTGCATATGGTGTGTACATTTACGGTATTTCAAAATTAAACATTTTCAAAATATCAAGGTATGTATACGGCTAAAGAAATTTCTAATTTGTATCTCTAGATTCCACCTTAAAAAGACCAAAAAACTGCAGCTTAATATTAATGAAAAAATTTAATTTTGAACAATTACAAAAATCAAATCGAAGCAAAAACTTTATTGTCCGTTGATAAAATCGTGAGAAAAGTATGAGTTGTGAGAGAATATCAACATACGTATTCTTTTTCAGCTCTAAAACCATATTCCTCACGAAAGAAAATTATTAATAAGGTAGAAGATTTGGATTTAAAAATTTTTTTTTTCGAAACGAAATGCCAATAATAGAATCCGTTCTAAAAGTTGTAAATGAAATTCCGGATCTACAAAATTTCAAAAGATCGACAATCCACAAATTATTAAAAATGAGTTTTGAATTGAAAAAAAAAAGAGCGAGAAATAGTGTCTTATCACTGCGAAGTCAACCCATAATAGATTAATTTGGGCGAACATAAAACATTATTTTGCCAAAGATTCTTGATCAAAAAATTCAGTCTATTACCGTTGAAAAATGAAATAATTGCTCAGGGCATGTGATAGATGAAGTAGAAATGAAAATGTTACATCATTAGACCATCTAATAGATGACTTATTTGACAGAAATCTGTGATAATTGATCTTAATGACGATTCTTCTGGTAGCAGTTCTTCAGCATCTGAGTAATCGATCTAAAACGACAAAAGGATTTATTATTTTATTATTTTTTTCAATTCATACGCTAAAACGTTATTTTGAAATCAAAAACTGTTTACCCAACTAAACTTGTTTTTGTTTTCGTCATTAGTTAAACTTTGAATAATTTTCCTATAACCAGCCGCAAATTATAAAAGCAGCCTTGTCTGGGAGATCACGTGCACAATTCATGATTATGTTTTGGAGCACTCCGTTGCTTGGATAGACAAGAGTTCAGGTATTCATTCCATATTTGTTACGGGCTTTTCCAGGCTCAGAAGGGGTTTTTATATAATGTTGCTGTATCGCTTCTTCCAATGTTCAGAATCAGAATCAACGAACTTAGGCATGCGCAGCGTTATAGAACAGTGCTTTCAAAAAAATTGTTACATAGAACCTATAGCCTAAAATCCTTCTCTATGAAAAATCACTTATGAATGTCAAGTTTCATCACGATCGGTTGAGCGATGTAGAAGTTTTTCACTTACCAACGAACCAACCAACAAACAAACATCCATTTTTATATATTAGATAAGAGTTTTATAAGTTGATACTCTGAAGGGAGAAACCGTATCAAAATTTCATAGTGCTCTACCGAAAGCCAGTATTGAAGTAGGGTAGAGCACTGGTTAGCTCAGTGGAGCCGGGTGGTTTGTATTTCCTAAGTAGTTCAATTAATGCAACCTTTTTCTTTGGAGAGAGAGAGAGAGACAGAGAACGTCTATATTACGTAACTTTACAAACTCACTATCTAATATACTAATACCTAGCCATGTACGTACTAGGGGTTGAAACAAGTCTAATTTATTTATATAATTAAACAAGTCACCTTGAAAATAACTACAAATAACTTGGCTGGGGACGAAATTGAGTGTCATAGGAAAAAGGCAAAAATCAAAGAAATAATGGTAGGACTCATTCGATTCGTCAGCTTTCTTTCCCATTGCTGCAACCTGGGAAGTTGAAACTGCACTACCCCAACTTCCAGGAAGTAGCGGACCTGTCAGGCTTTCGAATTTCAGAAATGACTTTATTACGTAAACCAACGGCATAAAACGAAAAAGGCCTTTGATGAAGGGTAGCCTTAGAGTCTGATTTCAGCTTTGTATCCTCTTTGAAAGAGGTAATAACAACTATGCTCACAACTCTAGTTGTTAAAATGGGACACGGCAATTCAATTGTGAGTAATAGTAATGAAAAATAATCCAGAACTCCTATTTTCACACTCACTAAATAATCACACTGTGCTCCTGCCTGAAATCTTTTACTACTGATTCGAATTTTAAAATGTTGGAACGGGTCTAGGTTCCCATTCACGAATCAAAATAGTTAATATCATTGTAGAACTTCTTTGTCCCACTCATGAGAATATTACACCTAATTTGGCAGCTAATTGTCGGTGCTTGATGCAGAGCGATATTTAAAGTTGACGAGACATCGAGAAACGTATCTAGTTGCAAACTTTGCAGAACAATGACCTTGACATAATTTATCGAATATGCGAAACAGCAGACACTCTAAGAGAAATTATACTGTTACTGACCTATTTTTTTGGTCAGTACCATACCAATATAGAGTCAATCAATTTCTTTTCACCAGTTTCTTTAGCATTCCTTGACAGTGTCCATGTCACTTTTAGTTCAGGGCCTTGAGTGCAATATGGCTGTTTGTAAAAATGTATGGTTCTAGGGACCTTGCTCTATCAATATAAAATAAAGCAGTTAAAATTACTCCCTTGTGTTTCTTCTGTAAACGGATGTGTAGCCACTTCCGTTCATATACTCACGTTGAATGCAATAATTTTTTTCTATTTTCACTGCAAATAATATAAGACTGATTGTTATCAAGGCCTTCGTGAATGCTGTGCAACTTTCTATTTCTTGTAATATTATCCGAACCGATTGATGTTATTGAACTCTCTCGTATTGAAACTAGTCAGCAGTAGAAATTAACTGTTAGACATAAGATTTCAAATTTAAACGTGGCATAAAATTTCTTTCTTGTTAGATAATATTATGATACTTTACTTCGAATTCTGTAATACTTTAAGAGAATTTGCCAATGTATCATATTTCAGTTCAGAAGAATTTTCTATAGATTTGGTCACATAAATAAATAATTTTATTATTGTTTTATATATTTTTTGTATATCCAGGTAAATGAAGAAGGGGAATAAAATGTAGTTTACTTTTTTATCCATTCTGTTCATATTACTTTTCATATGTATTATCAGAGAATTGTATGATTCAGCTTGTTTGAAATAATGGACAATGAGTTATTTCGGTACACATCGCACAAGGATTCACGGGTCCGTATTTAACATTATTTCAAAGTATATTGGAATAGGAATCACACGTTAAAAGGTGAGACCTCGTTAATCCTTAGCTCGCACAAGTTTCGTCTTCTGAGGGTTGTTGTTCATAGGGATGCGACAGCTGGTTAACGAAAAAACAGATTTTTCAAAAAATAATTGATTCTATGGGTTTTTTCAACGTAGCCATTTGATCCGGAAATCTATTTTCTTAACCCACTGAAATTATTTATTTTCAGTTGGGAGTTGAAAATTCTCATATTATTTTGTTTCCGCTTTCATCTTTCCTACTTGTTACCTCCGCAATAATACTTTTTCATCGATCAGCCAAAAAACACTTCAGAATACCAGGTTTTGTCACAGAATTCTGGAGAATACCGCTATAAACACTAAGGAGGACAGGTATTGAAATGTCAAATAGTTTTGAACTGTAGTGCCTGTTTATGAATTAACTCATCTGTCTACTTTAATATCAGAACTACAATACTCTTCTCGACGCGCGTTTCACTAAGCAAGTTGAAGGTCATCTCCAGATAACAATATTTCTTTGTTGATTTGCCGTTGGAGTTTCCAATTCTGTCTTTTCTCTACTGTGACGAAGAAAAATATTATAAATGTTTTAACATACATTGTCAGTGAGTAAACCCTACAACAAAGGTTGGTTAAAATGCATCAAAGCATACAAACTCACGATAGATATAAAAAAACCATACAGAGTCGCATCTTTTCTTGATTTTTGGCTTTTTATACGTTGACTATAAACATTTTCAAAATGTTTTTTGAGTATATACCCTGTCCTTTCAAGCAACAGAGTGCTCCAAAACATTATCATGCATAGTATATGTGATCTCCCAGACAAGGTTGCTTGTACAGAGTCGCACTAAGGAATGACCGATATATTATTTTTTCTAGTAATATACAGCTGGTTATAGAAAAATTATTCAAAGTTAAATTAATGAAGAAAACAAAAACAATTTTGTGTATTCAACATTAAAGGAACTCCAAAAGCATGGGGTCATTTTATTTCAGCAGGATAAACGGGTAAACAGTTTTTGATATCAAAATGACGTTTTAGCGTACATATTAAAATATACATAAAATAATGAATCCTTGTATCATTTAAGACCGATTACTTAGATTTTGAAGAATCATTATTAAGACTAATTAACAACGACTTTCTGTCAACTAAATCATCCATGAGATAGTCAAATCTCAACATTTTCATTTCTGCTTTATCTTTCACATGCCCTACGTAATTATACCATTTTTTAGTAGCAATAGACGAAACTGCTTCACTAAACATATTTTTAATTTAAAAGTAGTATTATTTTGCACATAGTCCTCCCAAATGAGTTCTATTGGGTTGAGCTCGCAGCGGTGAGGGGAAAGCCGTAATATTGTGTGCTTTAGCAATGTATTTATTATACTTGGTTTTATCTTCATTCACTATCCTTAAAAGTTCTGCTTTTATCATGTCATCTTCGAGTGGTGTTCTTTTCAAGCGCATTCAGTCATGAATTACAGCTTCTTGTGACTGAAGTAGAATTTTTTCAGCTTTTCTGGAATGATATGGAGAGTTGTCTGAAACAATTACACAATTCTTTTCTAGTATCGGAATTATGTTCTCAAAAGATATGCCAATAGTCACACGTTTTTTGCGACTCGAAGGCCCACAAGGCGTCGTCGGGGACAAAAGCGGTTTCGCTTCCTATGTGACATACTATCAACCATTTTCCTGAAAAAAAAATCATTTTGTTTCAGTTGAAACAGGAAAAGCGTTTCTATTCATACGAATAACATCTCATAATAAGTCATCTTGTTCACATACATATGCGGTTTCTTGAGAGTATAATAAGGTGATTCTTATCTGAAGGATTCCTCAAGCCAGTTGAGAGGCCATCTGAAAAGTCTTGTCTTGAAAGAGATATTGATTCATAAACCCAAATTTTAGACTGCATTTACCCACATTCCATCCGGGTGATAGGTTTTTCTCTTCTCTCTTCCGTAAGTTCTTATTTTCATTAAATATTGTCGTCTCCACAATACTATTTCTAGTCTATCGAGCAACAAACTATTTCTCCATCTTTTTTTTAAATTCAAAACCTAATTTAGTAGATCAGTATCATCTTCTACAACTTTCAGAACTGAATGTATTGTTGCCATTTCGTTTCGAAAAAACAAAAAAGGTGTGCTTTTCTTCTAATAGCGTTTAAATCAAAATCGTCCACCTTATCAATAATTTGTTTTCATGAGGGATATCGTTTTCGAGCCGAAAAAGAATGCTTTTGTGTATATTCTCTCATTATTTCATACACAATTGAAGGACACTCTAGCAGTGATCAAACACAAATTATAATTAAGATATGAAAATAGTGGAATTTAAATGGAATTAAATATTGGAAACAGATTGCTGGTAGTTTGAAAATGAATCAATACTGTAGAAATAGTTTTTGCAGAGAAATAATTTTAATTGTCTTTTAAATTGTGAAGGACTTTTAATTGATTTGAAATCAGTCGGTATTTTGTTATAACTCACCACCTGCATATAAAAGCTATTTTTCATAGAGAGACAAATTACATTTAGCAATGCGGAGGTTTGAATTATTTCGAGTGGAATAATTATGAAATTCTGCATTTGTTTTCAAATTACTTTTG
>WOGP01000618.1:0-23116 GCA_015342065.1 Leptinotarsa undecemlineata | reverse complement strand
TAATATTAAGTGACATTTGTATTGTTAATGTAAGTCATTTTTATGACTTGAGTTTTATCAATTGTTTAAATTGAAATCTTTAATAATTCTATCTATCTATCTATATTTTTATCGATAGTTGAAACATTTCAAGAGATTTTTTATTCTTCACGAGCTGAATCTAAGAAGGTTTGATTTCTTTCAAAATCTTAATGAGGCTCCACATAAAATATTCATTAAAAAAACGAGCTCTCTTTTCTTATTGACCAATTATTGAAATAATTTTTCCTAGGTGTGTCAATTCGAGTGACTTACCGAACAAGGTTAGCATGATACGGCATATCACAATAGAACATCAATCAGTTTTTGGGATTTTGGGCGTGGGCTCCCCTTCAAAACCTGAATTCATCAAGTGGAATCATTAATATGTAATATTGATCTGGTTTCTCAAGCATTTAAATTGTAAATTTATGCAATACCGATTCGGGGTGTACAGTACGTAACCACAATATATTGAATCATTTTTTTATTCTTTCGATGCTGTTTGAATTCTACAAAACGAAATCAAAGATCTGTCTGAAGTATTTATTTTTGTAGAATTGAGGAAAGCGACCGAAGATTTCGAAATTGAAAGCAAAATTCTCCTACTTTGTGTCTCACACTCCAAATTCTGTACTATTGAAAAAAGGGATCGACCCAAAGCGAATAAGAAATCCGGAAACTTTTATATCACCTGATGAAATATTTCATTGGATTTCGTGAACTCATTGAAAGACTCTAGGTGTGAAACACATTATAAATACCAACAGTGTGTATTATAATTATCATTCTATATCTGTAGAGTTGGGTAGGTGAGTGTAGGTCCACAGCACTTATGCCACATGTGGCCCATTGTAGATCCTCCTGAGGAGTTGTCCTCCTAGGTCATCGTCCATCCTGTCCTTTCCAGGAAAGTAGACAGGACAGGTCTCCTTTACATCGGCAAGTGTAGGCCAAGACTCGCCGAACACACACTATCTTATTGACGATAACTCTGGATACTCGCATAGGACATGCCTGACAGTTTCACTGGGTCCTAAAATTTTTAGTGCAGCCGCTTCCTTGGCTGAAGAGTCGGCACTGCGATCACCTTCAATCCTGTCGTGCCCTTTAATCCATCTCAGGATAATGTTACTATCTACCGAGGCTTTGGCTAAATCTTGGTGGCACTCTAGTACTAACCCTGAGGTAACACGTTCCCTGTTCAAGGTTGATAGGACTTGTCTACTATCAGTGCAGATTGTTACGTTTTTGTCAGAAATTCCTTTTCTGGTTATTTCTTGTGTAGAGATTGAGATACCAGCTAGTTCTATTTCAACCACGCTGGTATTTTTCCCATTCCCCACTTAATCCTTAGACTAAGTGATCTGGAGTACACTCTTACTCTGTGTTCTGTTTTATTTGTATTTTGTAGGGTTTATTGAACACAAATCTGGGTTCAATTGCATCACTGGTTGAGTGCAGCCGTGTGCAATCTTAAAGCGGAGAACACACATACGCGATAGCGATCGCGATCATGATAGCGATGCCGATAGCGATCGCGTTGGAAAGCAAACACATATATGCGATAGCGACCTATAATCGTCACATTATTAAAAATGTGTGACTTGGAAGAAGAAGCACTGCTTTTTGCAATACTATTGGATGAAGATGATTATAATAGACAACGGTAAGCAAAAATTGGTTGAATATTATGTAATAACTAGTATTTAATGTATATTTCAGAAGGAAAAGGGTGTTTGGGTGCACGAAATTAACAAAAAACATAAAGTTATACCCTGAACTCCGGAAAGATGTAAATCGAATACACACATATTTTAGAATGGACTGTGAAAGTTTTGATGAAATATTCAATCTTATCTGGAACGATATTACAAACGAGCAAACTACATTAAGAGAACCGATTGAGGTAACAGAACGACTAGCAGTCACAATGAGGTAATATAATAATTATTTCGTGATACTTTCTTTTTTCATTCAGTTGAAAAGTATAATGTGATATAAAAAAATATGTATGGATTTCATACGTTGGTATGGTAGAAATCTTCATACCACGTTGCAGCAGAAGAATTGTCATCAGTCTCACGTATATTGGACGAGTTTAACGATGAGTTTTCATATGGCATAATATTCGGTGTATAAGATATTGTATTTGGAATTGTTTGAAAAACATGTACCCGGTCTACTTTCCGTCTGAGTTGTTTCCGCTTCTTGTGCCAGTTCTTCCATTATGATTTTGGCGATTTTATATTTCACTACATATAGTCTGACGTCGATTAGACAGTTTTTTAACACTTGCAGCATATACTTGAAGAGTTAAATCTATGCTGTCGCTGCAAGTGCCTTTTATTCAAAAAATGAATAATTTTGTCAACATTAGATGAATTGTTTGAGGCCGAATTTTCTACCACTTTTTATTTCTGGCTTAAATTACGAATGTATGAGATTTGTGACGATCTTTCTTGAACAGTAGTTCCAGTACTGGCTTTTTTGTGTATTGCTTGTTTCAATTCCTTCATCTACTACTTCAGGACTTTCTGCTATGTCATCAGTAGTAGCAATGTTGGACTCTGTTTGTGGAAATTGCAAAAAAGGTCTAAAAGCTTCCATGTGCTGTGCCCATGGCCAGGATTTATAGCGACAAATGGATTTAGCCCCTTCTCCAGTTCTGGTTTTCTCGGAACGTAAGTGCTTTGAGAAACAATCTCTTAGATTTTTCCAGCGTTTTTTAAAGTCCTCGCCTGCAAATAAAACATTTCCCAATCAACATGTGCCTATTTCCATTATCAAACTAAATTTGAAATAAACATATTGTTATTGTAATCAAAGAAACCAAAATTCTAAAACCTACTACTTTTTCCTAGGGTTTTAGCTACTGGCGATTCATATAAAACAATTGGTCACAGCTTTCGATTAGGATTTTCAATCGTTGCCATAATTGTGGAAGAAGTTTGCAAAGTTATATGGGATAGAATGCAGCCAATTTATATGCCAGAGCTCACAAAAGAGTTATGGGATAAATCAATTTTAGGCTATGAAAACTTGTGGCACTTTCCCAATTGTTTAGGGAGTATAGATGGAAAGCACGTCACCATCAAGTGCCAAAACAAAGCGGATCAAATTACTTTTGTTACTTGAAAAAAAAGTTTTCGATTGTACTTATGGCAGTTGTGTACCCCGAATACAAATTTACTTGTATAGATGTAGGTGCATATGGTAAAACAGTGATGGAGCTATTTTTGAGGCGTCAGCTATAGGAAGAAGATTTGAAAATGGCACATTCAATATTCCTCCAGATAGGTCTTTACCCGGCGAAAATGATGAAGTTCCGTCTGTTTTGATTGACGATGAAGCTTTTACCTCAAATACTTATTTAATAAGACCATTTCCTTATAGACAATTACGGCATGACCGTAATTAAGAACATTTTAATTACCATTTATGTAAAGCTCGTCGTGTTGTGGAAAACGCATTTGGAATGTTAGCACATAAGTGGACATTATTTTTTAGATCATTAGAAGTAAAAGTAGAAACAGCTAAAAAACTGGTAAAAGCAGCCTGCGTATTGTACAACTTTTTAGGGGAAAAATATTGACGAGCAATTTCTTCATGTACAACAAAATACCGATAGGCCAGTACAAATACAAGCATTCCAAAACATTTCCAAAACAATTGAAGGAAGGAGGACAGTCAACCTATCTTTTACCATTCATGGAAAATTTGTCACTTATTTCAGTAATTTATGAACCCAACCACTACCTACTCATAATACATTTATTATTTGAAAAAATGAATATTTTACTTAATGGTATGTTTTCCAATCTCTTTCGCAATTTCATCCCATACTTTATTTTTTATGCGTACATTCTTGTAGTCAGCATGTGACATATCATACAACACATTATGTTTTTTCACGTGTTCTATTAATTTTTCAATGAAATCTTCCATTTTAGTGTTTGCGATCTGCGATAAACGACTTTCACTCTATCGCTAACAGGTCGTAATAAGTATGTGCGACTTAAAGTGTTCATGATAAATGCGTTTGATCGCAGTCGCGATCGCAGTCGCAATTGCGTATATGTGGTCTCCGCTTAACATGGCCGTTAACGCAACCTTCTTAACGTACAGATACAGAGGGGTCAGACCATATAATTATTATTATTATCTATCACAATTTGATTTGAGCTATTTTTTAAAAAGAACCTTATCTTTGACTTCAATTCCAACATTGACCTTCGCCAGTTGTAATGCCAAGTGAAATGTTGTGATGTCCCACAAGGCACTTACTTAGGGTCAATTCATCAGTAATTCAGAGCAAATCGTAAAACAAATAAGTACTCTGAGTTTATATTTTACCGATATCCTCGTCATCAGGCATACATATTCGAAAAAAAATTTTTTGGCGTCTAACTTGTCTATCTGTATAGGAAAAATGTGTGAAAATACTGAAGACAGGAATGAAGGAATTGAGTTCAAAATTCTTTTAGATTTTTTTGGATACATACTGGAAGAGAATTCCCTCTTGAAACACCTACTTTTAAAGGATCATTAAATTACATGAAAACGATTCTTTTGAAATCACTACTTTCATATGAACACCGCATTACATTGTAACACGTTTTTTATTCAGTTTGTACTCTAAATATTGGTTATGGAATTCACACAGGTATCATTCATAAACCTAACATATCAAAGAGTACTCCGACCATTACAATTTTTTTATCGTGGAAAGTGAAGATCCCCACACTTCACTCAGTGAAAATCACCTCGTGAAATAAACTTTCCAAGGCGGTTTTTCCATATACTTATATATTCTACTTCCATTGAAGAAAGTTAATCACCTTGCATAGGCACCGATCTCAAATTATTTTCATGATGTTTTTGTAGTATTTGTGCATTTTCTATACAAATAACGCTGTGTGAGATTTCCAATGAACATATGAATAGACCGATTCGTTGATTGATGAAAATAAATAACACTATAAATAACAAGTCTTGTGCTATTGTAAACTGTTTAGTGAAAATAGCATTATGTGGTGACATTTTCACTGAATTTAAATTTTCGTGTTGAGACTCATATGTTATAAGCCAAGACCTTGTTAATCCTTAGCTCGCACAAGTTCCGACTTCTGAGAGTTGTCCTTCGTAGGCAGATTCCATCACATATTGTTTTTTTCGTAAGACAAAACACAATCACTATAGAAAAATCCTCAAGACACTCTAAGAGCGGTGCCTGTGCGAAAGTAGCGATTCTCGTTGGATTTGAATTACCGCTCCTGGTGGAATTAAATGTGCCAAGTCACTTGAACACCTGCCGTGAAATTATCTATAAAAAAGAGACACATCTCCAACCTTTCTTCGATGTTCCAGACTATGAAGGTTACAAATGATGTTCATGACTCTAGTCAGGCGGATGTCTGTTTTCTGGATGGAATCCAGCAGTTTTAGCATGTGAACAATACTCTAAAGACTGTCTGACCTGAGCTTCATAAAACATTAAACGTTGCTGAGGTGGGTACGTTTTCTGGTTCGGAACAGTATTCCAAGCTTTTGAGAAGCAGCCTTTGCAATTCCAACGACATGATTGTGCCAAGATAAACTTATCAAAACAGAAAGAGGAATTATCTGTCCTGACATTATTATAACCGGTTCGGAGACGTTCATCTTTTCGGAGAAAACCGATGCCCGGATTTTCGTGGCATTGGATTGAACCTGGATATTTTCACCACGATTCTAAATCATCTCTGGATCCTCATCAAGATATGTAACTTCCTGATATTGGTGAAGATGTGCATCTGCAGCCATTTCAATATGCTGAAACAGCAAAAAAGTGGAGTATACATAAAGATATACTTTTTCCACTTGTATCACGATGCAGATTTTTGCTACTTTCAATAAACCTGGAAGGTAGGATTTTTTGTGTGAGCCCATTACAGCTTTCATATGGGAAAGAAAATATTCATATAATGAATGCAGGATATTGTGTAAAGCTACAATTAAAAATTGTGTACTCATAACTATATAATTTCTTTAATCTAAGAAAATACCAACTCTTTTGGACTACTCTTGTGAAATACAATTTTCAGTTCGAGATTTGTATAAAAAAAGTAATGCTAATAAGTGACGATATTCTTTCTAAAGTTGATAAGAAGCAAGTTTCAGTCTATGTATTTCTATTGAAAATCTAACCACTCTATGTTTTCAACTTTGAATATTTCCTTGCCATTTGCTGTGCAAAATGGGAACGTTCAATATTTCTTGCTTCAAGTGGGAAAATTACTAAATATAGGAAATTATCCGAAAACATTCAGTCTAATGCTGAATGTGAAGTATTTGAAAATTCTTCTGTCTTCCGATCGGTTTTTGAATTCTTCCTTCACTTCACTTCTTCAAAATTGAGTTCGGCGCTCCCTGATTCGAACAACTCACTAGTAATCAAACCCACTGGTGCAACTAAGATAACTGGTCGACTGAAATCTTTGGGATATCGCAAATGGCCCATCAGTTTTGCTGAAACAAAAACTAATGCTTAGAATGTTTGCAGGAATAATCGCGTTTCAATAGCGATGAAGATTTCATCTGAACCAATAGTATGAAGAGGTTTCATCTGAACCAATAATTTGAAGAGAAAAGATTTGTTTGTTTGTTTATGATGGATACTCAATCTGTGAATGATATTTGATGCCGTTTTTGTCGTAGCAAGATAAATATTTTTGGGAAGCTCTAAACCAATGAGAATGTCCATCACAAAAAAAATTTAAGGAATCGTTGTTATGTTCTATTAGTCCATATTAAGTCTATTTCATCTTTCCCAGTCAAAGTCGGGAAGAGTCAGCTTTAGTCGATGAACAGTGAGATTACTGGACTGATTTTGATGATTCTTTCACTATAGGAAAGCTATATTAAGCTAATGTAGGCGACTTTTTATCTGGATATACCCTCGGGATCGGTTCTACGCAGGTAAATTAGTTATATTTCCTAGGTATGCGGAAAAATTCTGCGAATGCTACAGTTAAATCTATAAGTCGTGGACTTGATCAATATTTCAACCCTAAATTGCATCTGTGCAAAGTCTGAAAATGTCTCTAATCAAATGATATTTTACTAATTGAAAGAATCCTTTTTGACAGATGATGTAGATTGTGAACTAGTTTGACACGACTACTATTTCAGTAAACAATAATTTTACTGATTTACCTTTCAAATAGTTGTAATTAATTGATTGGTGTCAATCAACATAGGTCTTAGATAAAGTTTGTTTGGTGTTTGATCTGTCACATATCACGAACAAGTGACCTTTTTATTGATTTATCATGTAGTATATCATTACATATTATTACATAAGTATAAAATATGACAGATCTAAAAATAGGCTACACACTGGAATTGTCCGTGAAGATATTCATTAGGAAAAATAATTATGAAGTTGTGAAAACGTTTCAGTCATTTCAGGGGCTCAGAAAGGATATTTTTCGAATCAATATTTTTATACTGTGATGTGAGATATGAATTTTGTGAAGTATTTTGCAAGATAATTATTTCCCGCTCTAAACGTTCAACCTATACTACCGGTTTACATCAATAGGAGGTTCGAAGTCTTCTCAGCAATAACTGAGATGTTTCTGAGATTTCGTGATATACCTAATCTTCGTTCTCATAGTCAACGCATATACTGCTGATGATGTCTGTCGTAGTAGCAGACGAAACGTTCGGAACATTTCTATAAAAGATTGACTAGTAAGAAAAAAGTTACTTCTTTGCACGAGCTACCCATCTTTGCATAGAGTTGATTTTGAAATTAGAGAGTTTCAGTCCTTCTCAATGTTTTCACTGATATAATTCGAGCTTGTGATAGCTCAAACCATAGTTTATTCCTCCTTTGGACTATATATTATAGCAGACTAGTTGTGACCCGCGGCTTCTCCCGCGTAGAATTTAGTTTGTCACATTAGGTTTTGTAACAGACCATTTTAAACAAATTGTTACAACACTTTACACACTCACGCATCTGCCTGCGTTCGATTTGTGTTCTGGGCGATGGCGCTTCATTGCTTAGACCGCCCTCTACCCCTGCGCATCGTTCACCGTTGTCTTACAGTAGACGGAACGCGTGATGGCTTACTTCGTTGCGTCAAATTAATCTTATCGTGATAAATCTCAAACGATTTGTTCAAGTTACTTATTTAGAACTATTTAAAGTAAACAATCTTACGGTACATTATCGGCATTTGACTCCAGCGGTATAGGCAGTGCACACATTGATATTAGTATAGATTTTCAAGTGTGGGGGTTTCAGACCACCAAGAAACTCAAGTTAATGTAATTTGGCCTATTGAAGAATCCTTCCAATCAAAAATATAACATATTGTACTCACTCAGAAATCTCCTATAATGAACTGCAACTCTGAATCCAGATTTTTCATCAGCTTGGTATTGGACCACTCGAATCTGACCATCAGGCTGCAGAAAGCTGAACGAGCCTCTCACGACACCCCAGTTAGTTTCTTCACTGTGTTGACTTATAACTTCGCCACTGTTTATAGAATAACTGAAGGAGTGCGAATTCTGAAAAATATTAGAATTCACTTGTAGATATTGAAATATACATAAAAAAACGATATAATGCATAATGAAATAATTTTCAGCGTACCGAAATCACGAGAAATTTGTTTCACTGTAAATGAAAAACCACATAGTATTCCACTTATCACATATCCGATCCTTATCAGTTCATGAAGTGATTTCATTAAATGTTTTTATCCAATATTGTACAATTAACCTCTACACAACTACTTGGTTCGATAAATATTGTTGTAAATCATGTTCTAAAGAAAATAACGCTGGGCGCCACTGGCAGCCATAAACCAATTGTGACGTGCTCAAGAGCGCGCCCAGTCCGGCCGACGTTTCGCTAATGTTAGCGGCCGTTCTAGATGTGGCGGGAAGAATGCTACCGGCTTCTATGGAACTCCGATGAATTTTCTACCGCGTTCGATTGCCAAATATAAACGCGATCCACTCGTCTATCGGGACAGTCAAGTTTTAGTGACAGTGCGGTACGCGAAGCGATCTAATAGGTAAGGCGACACACTTGAATAATAGGTAAAGTTTTAGTTTACAGTTCAACTGAATTGGGTTATCCACGGGTAAAAACGTAAGACTATTATAGGGATTTCGGTCTCGCGGGTGTAAAATACACTCGTATTGAAACGAATCGTTATATCAAAATGAATAAAGAAACAGTGTAAGGAACCAAGAGCCACGTGATGTCCATTTACAAAAAAAGGTGATGACATAAGATTACAATTATTTGAATGTCAAAACGTAGTAAAAGTAGTACCTTTTTACTTGAATTTAACACGACCTCGCTAGCTTATTCCGTTCAATAGTTAAGGGGGGGAATACTTTTTACGTCCTCACTGTATAATTGAATCCTTAACGGGAGTGGAAGATGGTAATAGTAGTTTGATATGGTTACTTTGACTGGTGGCGTGTCTACTCTCTGTAAGGAAATTTTGTTTGTGTTTATTAAGGAGGCACACTGTTTCAAGCATAAATATAGACACTACTGTGAGTATGTTGTGTTGCTTGAAGTCTGCACGAATCGCCAAATTTCAGTTTACAGAAGTATCTCAAGACTCTTGTTTCGTAAAACAAAAACACTTTGAAGAACATTACCACTGCACACCGTATCGTAAATGTGACTTTATCAAGGAGTATCCTACTTCTTTTACAGCAATTTTCATAGCATAACAACCAGAGGATAATTTGTTATTCAAGTTTTTGACATGTTCATTGAATTCAATGTATTGTCCTAGAAATTTAAAAAACACACTGTTTTCAATAATCCAGCTGTTTTAAAAAATATCAGTAACTGCACATTTGAATGACACTATCAATCCCATGAAGCGATAAGTTGAAAAACTTGGAACATTATTTACAAATGAGAAATTGATTTTTCAGGTTTAGAAGTCGTAAATGATTATCCTTAGTCAATCAATTACTCACCTGCTCCTTGGCACTGGAGCATCGCCTTCCGTCAGAAATTATTGCCAACAGTACAATTCCCTGCAATGAAAAGAAATAAATTGAATACCAAGTTCTAATCAATCATTCATTACTCAGTATAATATCCTTTGCAAGTAACACGTTCTGTGGTGTATATTTTATTTTTTTCAAAAATGAATATTTATTATTATTACTGTAACGAAACGTTTCATTAATTTCCCAATCCTTTTGGGAGTTTCTCGGAATTTCAGTACATCTCATTGATTTTTTTGCCGCTTCTTATGAATACTATTTATTATGAATCACTTGGAGTTTCTTCAGGCAACTGACTATTTATTCTCAAACGGAAGAAATATACACAGTGTTCATTGAACATGAGGAAAATTGAGGGACCATTCCTTGGACTATTCTGTCCTTTGATGTTCGGAGTAAGAAAATGTAATTTCTGTGTAATTCATCGTTCATATGTGTGAAAGTAGTTGTTCTTTATGAAAAATATTTTAGACGTTGTCAACTCCCGACTCTGACTCGCCTCTTGGTGAAAATCAATAACACTATGCATGAGATAATGATTACAAATTTTCACAACATAGGCTCCATTTCCAATAAGTGTTTCACTAAGCTGGACTGGTATTCTACACCATCTCATAAAGCATTTTATACAAATTATCGACCTTAATTGATAGATATTACTAATTTGTAAACAGGTAGAGGGTACGAAGCAAGTTAATTATGAATATTACTGGAGTTTTATTCAGTTATTTTCAACACTTCGACACTTGTTTCGATCACCAAGTGATCATCTTTCAGAGGAAGATTAAACTGAAATAATTTATTGTCAATATTGACTTATTGTTGGTCGTCCGCCAGGAATGTTGATTGTTTACAATAAATTAATGGATGTAGCCGTTACTACGTGGTGGTAAATCATAATGAAGAAAAGAGAATTGGAACTTTTTATATTTTTTTTTACTTTCATTTATAACTAACGTTACTGCAGTTTCGTTCTATAATGACATTTTCAAAGTTATACAATAAACAAACAATGATTTATTACATTAGCCCTTATATAACACCACTGTAGGTAATAATAGATGTACTTAGCTTAATTTAGTACCTGAATTTCGTTTACTAGCGACAATGTGGATATGCCAATTTGAAAACCGGTGAGTAAACTAAATCGATTTGATCATTTAATAGATTGCATGCGCAATGTATATGCTTGTGAATTTCCAAGGATTCTAAATAATTGAGTTTGCAACCCTTCCTTGCATGCCAAGGAATGGTTTGAAAACGTCGAATCATTTTTACCTAGTCTGAAGGACCTTTTATGTTCAGCATACCGTTTTTGGAAATTTCGACCACATTGTCCCACATAAACATTATTACACTCCGGACACCTGAGCTTATAAACTCCAAATTTCTCCAACTTGTCTACTTTATTTTTGGAAATGACAAGGAAATCATATAACTTGGCATGTGGTCTGAATGCCACTTCCACATTATTTTCTCTGAAGAAACCCGCAATTATCTCTGTTTTTTTACCAAAATATGTCAGAGTTACCCATTTCTTGATTTCTGATTGTTTGATCTGGGGGTATATTAATCTGTAAGTGAATTTATGGCTTTGTTTTCTGACTAACTTCTGGATTGTATCTGCGTTGATTGTTTACGTTTATTAATTTCCCAGGATTATAGCAGATTTAATTTTTGTCCACATTTTCTGTATGAAGTACGTCGTAATACGTTAAAGTCGTGGCTTTGTTGTTGTGGCGTGGTAACAGGAATCTAGTATTATAATGCAAGGCGCATTGGAAATGAATTCTATATTGCGAAAACTTGTGATTATTACCATGAATAGTGACATTGATTTCCACCAATTAATGGGTCAGTGTATTTAAAATTCAGTGTGCTTCATGTGTGTCGTAATATTTTTCAAGGCGAGGAGGTATACAGAAATCATTCACATGCGGTTAATTGTAATATAATCTTCAGCAATCTCTTCCATGAAAGGAGTTATTGCCCGAAGTGATTCCAAAATCAATTTTAATGATACATTTCATATATGATAATGAACTTATTCTTTCGCAAGCACACACTCAAATAACATAAGTTTATCAGTTATCGTCAATAGTTATTTTTATTATTAAACGGTTTCATTTAGCTTTCCGTTTGTTGGGGTCAAATTTAATAATTGAAGTTTGACCCTCTTCCTGTTGACAGATTGATTTTATATTAGCTACACACATTCAGTTTTGATGACAATACAGTTTAATGAATTATGTATCATTGTGAATCCAAGATGGCTGCTGCTACAAAATCGCGGATTACATATTTTTTCACAACTATCTCAAAACACAAGCCACACAGGAAAATCCTTGAGGCGCTCTCAGAGCGGTGCCTGTGTGAAAGTAGCGATTCACATTGGAATTGAATATACCTCCTTTACACTTGGTCATAATGGTGGAGGCCAGGATGGGCCAATTCAGACTGGAAAACACGCCGGACTACAAAAGATGGGACTGAACAGAAATTTTGGAAAATGTGGAAGAGCACATAGTGAATATGTGTACGGACCACACGGCACCGAAGTACACCTTTAACACAAACTTCGCGGCCAAAATTATAAGCCGTGAAGAGTGGACGATCATTAGACATCCCGAAAACATGTTTGGAAAAAATACCTGGTATACAGATGGATCGAAGACCAAGCATGGAACGGGAGCTGGAATATACCGAGCGGATAGAAATATAAACTACAGGTATCCGCTAGGACTATACACATCCGTCTTTTAGGCGGAAGTGTATGCTATCTTGCAGTGTGCAAGGCTTATTAAATTGAGATCTCAAAGAAATGAGCGGATCAATATTTTAACAGATATTGAAAACAGACAATTAGATTTGTACTGTGTGCCAGGGCATTCAGGAATCACAGGTAATGATAAAGCTGATGAATGCGCCAGACATGGATCAACAACTTCATATATAGTTCCTGAACCAGCTTTGGGGGTACGAAACTTGATTAGGACATGGACCAATAAGAGGCATACAGAGTACTGGACAAAAGTACCTGGCAACAAACACAGTAGAACCTTCATTAGGGAACCGTTTGAGAAAAGAATAGAAGAACTACTTCAATATTATAGTAGGGATTAGCTCAAAATAATTATAGGGTTACTAACTGGTCATTGTCCGCTTAGAAAACACCTGAATAAAATGGGGCTGTATAACGGAGACCTCAGCTGCAGACTATGCAACGAAGGGATAGAAACAGTTCTACACATCTTATGCGAATGTGTTTTCAGGAGACTTGGACTAAATGGATAAGTCAGACAGCTCCCAAGGAACCAAAAAAATTTGCTATTTCTGGGGTTTAGTGTTACTATGTAACAAATAAAGTAATTTCCACGATCGATAATATTATGTATATTACGTAAGGAATGTGAACAACAAATGGAAAATAATGTGCTCTTTATACATTGTAGGAAACCAATGGACATTATAAAAACACTTCATATGAAGTACATAAAAACAAAGCGGTATAGTACAGTCACGGAAGTAGATATTTTGGAAACAAAACGTCAGTTCAGTTCAACTTCGGAAGAGAAGTTGAACTATCAATCCTACGGTCATACAGTTTCCAGCAAAGTTCAATTATGGGACGGCTAAAAGAAGGACATTGTTTGAAGAACAAGCTCACATTGCATTGAGGCGAGTAAAATCTTTGGAAGGTTTATATATTGAGGAGTTAGATTGCAACAAATTGTGGGAAAATAAACCTTGTAATACTGAGGCGCTGAAAAAATTGAGTAACAAAATTAGAAACTAAAAACTTGAAAATAAAATAAGCGAAGACATTTTCAAGTAACCTAAGTGAATACGTAAAAACTATGCCCAACGATTTAATTTTTTTTATGAGATCAATACCGTAGATTGCTAAGGAAAGTGGTGTAATGACTGCTATCCAGGACCTTTCGAATTATTTTTTAGCTTTTAGTACAGTTTCTCAATCAATCAATATTATCTTGTTTTTCAAAAAAACCTTCAACATTTTTCTTTTTCTCATTTTCCTGCACTGATACCAATATATATTCAATTAGATTCACTAATGACTCAAAGATCATGACATTACATGCAGTTTATTGAATGACTTATCTATCAGATATTGAAATTACAGTACAAAGACAATAAAGAATTGTCATTAATATTCGTTATCAAGACATACTTTATTGATATGTGGCGTGCTGTTGACTGATTGTTTAATTTACACACGATTTCATGTCTGTATAATCAAATGAAAGGCATGAGGCTGAAGGTGTAGGCAGACACCTAGTATACGGTTTCGCCGGTGCTTATTTTCTTTAAACATGAAACGTTCCTCTGTGGTCAACGGAAATAATAACGGCAGATCTATACGAATGTGATACAATTGATTAATGAAAGTAAATACTATAAAAGACATATTGATAACGATGAGACGATCATTTTATTCTATTGAAACCATTTCCCTCACTCCAGAATAAACATGGTGTCCCGTAATTCACATTTCGCTAACCAAGTCAACTTCATCAGGAAAGGACAAAAACTACTTTTCACATATATGTGACATTTTTATATGCATCTAGACGAGTTATTACCTCGCGTAATGGGGGAGGGGGGTCATTGAAATAATTTCTAGAATTTTCTCATTGTTTGTATTGTTATTTACTACCTGAATATTAGTGGTATTTTTTCCAAACACCAAATCGTTATTTTTAACACCTCGACACGTGTTTCGATCACCAAGTGATCATCTTCAAGAGGAAGATTAAATTAGTTTCAAGAGGAAGATTGAACTAGTTTAATCTTTCTCTTGAAACTAGTTTAATCTTCCTCTTGAAACTAGTTTAATCTTCCTCTTGAATATGATTCCTTGGTGATCGAAACACAGGTCGAGGTGTTAAAAATAACGATTTGGTGTTAGAAAAAAACTCCAGTAAAACTCATTACTACCCCAAAGGTTCCAAACAGTGCATCATATTTACTACCTGACTGATACCTAATTTTCATCTGTTTTCCAACTGTAACTACGGAAAAGTGCGAGCAATAGGATGTTTGGAAAAAGTATTACACAAAGCCAGATTGTCCCTACGGACATGTTGAAAGATTCGTAGTAAAATTTGAGGTAGATTCCAAACAGATCCATTGGATTTATGTGATGATTGTCAGACGAATGATCACTTATGAAGCAATTGCTTGGTGTCCGAAGGCTTTACAGAAAACAGCCCAGGCGAAGCTATGTGGCTTACAGAAGTAGGATTGTCTGGCTGTATATGGTGCCATCAATACCACGCCATCAGCGGCCATGGATATCTTTCTAGATTTACCTCCTCTCCACATTTTTCTGGAGAGAGAGGCTAGATGGACTGCATATAGATTTGTGCACATTGTCAACTGCACAAATAAATCTAATGCAGAGTACAATAGACTTCTGGCCGACACTCTGACATTACGTCTCCAACTGTCAACTATGAACTGCTTTACACTGAACTGTTCCCGAGTAGACAGGACAGGACCCTTAGAGAGAAGGAAATATCAAGACAAATAGTTGTTGTTTCCCAGATGGAACAAAAACTTCAGGTTCTAGTGCAGGTGTTTTCAGTTTCAGACCCAGGACAGATATATCAACCTGTCTAGGAACCTATGCGACTGTATTTTAAGCGAAAATATATTCTAATGAATTGTGTGTGGATATTTTGGCAAAAAAAATATTATCAGGCAGTCAAGCGGTATTGGAACCTCTTGTCCCCTACTGTGCAACGTGTGCATAGGTAGCAAAATCCTGGTCATACTGACTTGTAAGGCAATGAGGCTGCTGACTCCATTGCAGATGAGGGTGCTTCAAGCAACTTCATGGGACAAGAATCTGTCAGTGGAATCACTTGAGGCTTTGCCAAACAAATATTGAACACATGGAGGGCAAGAAGATTCATGCACTGCTGGCAAAATCTTCCAGGATTGGCTCACCCCAAGATATTCATCCACCCTTCGGAGCTTGAAACTAAACAGTTGTTAGACTACAGTAGGAATGTACTACGATGTCAAATAGGCCTTCTCACATGTCACTGTTCTCTGAATCATCATTCACTGTCGGAAGACAGTGTGTGTCGCCTCTGTTTGGAAAATGAATAAACAGCAGAGCACATGCTTTGTGCCTGCTCTGCCGAATCAGGTTTTCAGCACTGACCATATAAACTAATTGGCTTCGTTAAGAAGCTGGGTTTATTTGGTTTAGTTTGAATATTGTGAGCCACAATAAACCTTTGCGGGTTGCCTGTTTACCTGTTTTCCAACTATAACTATGCAAATGTGTAAAAAATAGGCTCCTAGAAGTATTGTAAGGAAATAGAAAAGTAACCAAGCATTACCTCGTTCAAAATATCTCAAATACTCCAAATAAATAGACCTTTGAAGTTAGTCCACCATGAATATACGCAGAATTATATGAAAGGTAGTTGTTTCATCTGCACGATAGAGGAAAAGTAATTATATCAATTTGAGTAGATTATGTTCCACAGTAAAGGTCATACCCCTATCACTCCATATTCTTTGAATAATGAGCTACCATTAAAATAGCGAACAACTAGATAATGAATGTTGATCTTTGCGATATCTTTGATTGAATGCTTTTTTACGGCCTCTGTAATTATAAATAATAACGGAATAATGAGTCTGGTATTAATTGTGACTTTGCAGTTACAAGATGAGAAATGGGATTGCATGACATTTTTTTGTTTGACATGCTTTGAAATGAATTGAGTGTCAGGAGATGATTGAACCCCATGGATAGGTTATTTTCAGGTTCTTCGTTTTGAAAATTCGTGAGGTCTTTTCAGAATAAAAATATACTGCTTATAAATAAACATGGATGAAGATTTTCCGTGATTTATCTATTACGGACGATGAACTTCGCCCTTTATTTCTAGTTATAGCTATTTGAATATGTTAGTTTTGTTCAGTTTTTGTTTTGGTTATGAAATAATAAAGGCGATATTATTATTATTATTATTATTAACAACAGAAGGAAGTAGGGTGTTCGAAATTGATATTGTGAACAGTTAACCAAGTTGTCCACACTATTCCTCAAGAGAAGATACAAAGATTTATCTTTCAGTCATAAATCAGAAAAATGAATTTCTATATTTGAAATTTAGTCAGACCATATTTAGTAACAGTAACTGCCTTCCAATGGCTTTCCAATGGAGCGTCTTTGGGAGCCTACTTTATCCGTGAAGTGAGTCTTCTGTTGATTTCATAGAACACATCTTCTTTGGTCTTGCTCTTTAAGGAGCAAAGTTGAATCACATCTAATTGGGTTCTATTACGAGTTTGTGCCATGAAGAGATGATAAGTGCAAGCTCATTGTGTAACATTGTGTAAGAAAAATTGCGAATACTGTTAACATTTTAAGTTTAACAGAAAGAGGTTTACAGGAATCTCGAATTCTTGCTTTGCACATGTATTTTACTGCACGTTTTTGTAGTACAAAAACAGGGTCTATGACATTCATATTACACACCCTCCAAAATGGGATTCTATATATCAGGTGGAATTCTACTAAGGAATGGTACACAATCATGGCGGAAGAAAGACCAAGTTCATAATATGTTACTCTTACTTCATAACATCCAGAGGACAATTTTTTATTCAAATTTGAAATATGCTAATCGAACTTCAGTCTGCAATCTATATGAACACCTAGAAATCTTGCATGTTTGGCGCTTCCTATAACATCCTCACCCATGACAAGCTCATTTAACTCACCTTTGAAAGACATAATATTAGTTTTTGCCATATTCATGGATAACGGGTTTGAGTTGCACCATCTTTTCACCTCAGACATATCATCCCTGATAATTTCAAGAAGTGTTTCAGGATCTTTATTATTCCAGATTATACTTATATCAAATATCAAATAGCGTTATTTTCCATGAAATATTTATTCCGACCAAGTCAGTGAGAAGAGGGTTGGTCCGAGTATTGACCCCTGAGGCACACCACGTTCTACATGCAACTCATCGGAGAATTTTGTCGTTTTAACAACTTGGCTTTGACCTGAGAGATATGATTCAAACCATTCCTAGCGCCATGGTGATAAAGCTTTCGCAACATTATTCTGTGGTTCACATAGTCGAACGCCTTTGATAAATCACAGAATACTGCCGTAATAGGTTCACCTCGATTTATCTCAATATATACTTCAAACAAAAAAGAAAAAATTGCATCATTTTTACCTTTTCCAGCTCGAAAGCCGAACTGGGCATTTGTAATGATCTTTTTAACCAAGAATGTAGATCTAATATTCACCAACTTCTCAATAATTTTTGCTAATATAGGAATGAGAGAGATGAGTCTAGAGTTGGATGGATTGAAAGTTTTTGAGGGCTTAAAACGTATTGGAAAGGTCAGAAAACCCCAAAAATAGGAGTCAAATAATTTGAATTTTCCAGACTTGTCGCCAAACAATTACCATCTTTGTCACTGGTAGAACCTCCGCCAATCAGGACCATGCAAAAACGGCCCTCGTCGACTTCATCAAATCTCGGGTAGAAAATTTTTGAAACAAGCCAATATTTCAATTAAGTACAAATATTTCAGAACGCCGAACAATCCATTCAAATTCGTAATAGATAATTCATCTCTCCTAATGTTTTCGTCAATTAGTTAATCTAATGGTAATATTCCTAATGGGTGCTCTCAATCACCCTAACGGTTCCAGTTGATTATTTTCGGATACAAGGCCGTTTCCTTGGATTTAGAAAGAGTAAACGGCAGTAAATCACTCAAGACATAATCATGGAACATTTTAAGATATCCATGTTTTTATGTTTATCTCAACGAAACTCGAGCCATTCATTATTTTTAATCATCCATGTCCATTAATAAGTTATATCTCGAAAATTGGCCTCATTTCTGTTTTTTTTGTCGTAGAATCGTAATCTTTTTTCGAATTATTTTAGTCAGTTCAAATCACATTCTCAGTTTCCTTTTAAGGCAACTTGATATTTCCTGAATTTGCCACAATCTTGTTCTGAAAATGATACTCTTGAAGTTTGCGACAAAACGTGAAATTCACTTTCTGGGTAATTTTAAACAACGAGCAAAAATAATAATCAAGATATTCAGTGCCGTAGCAAATGATTCTATCAATTATTTTTGTGATTGCGAATATCTTTTAGGTTTTGCAATGTAAAAAACCCCTTCGATATAAAAATAATTATCCAACCAACTTATGGATTAGGGATGAAAAACTGATATTCAACATTATCTTTCACTTCAGTTTCATATTCTTTAGCATTTTCTAGAAGAGGAAACAAATATTCCAAAGTTTAGTTAGAAGACGAAAATGATACTTTTGCAACTTTGAAGTTTTCAGAACTTCCAAATTGATGATTTTCACAATGAAACTTCATTAAGGAGGTCTTTGAATTAGAATAATTAGAGAATAATTTACTCATATGTGTGACAATATTTTCATCTGATCATCTCGCTTTTATGAGTTGTTTATATCAAAATCTTGTGCCCACGTATTTTTTCTGAGTTGGCTAGTCCGTTCATTTGTCATTAGTTTTAGTTATCATTAATTATTCACGCCATTACCTCATTACCAGCTGAAAACTGAGAATACTGAAGAAAAATGAATAAAATGAAAACAGCAAATAAAATTAAAAAATACTACATATGACAACTGACACTGATGACAAATCTACAACAAATAAACTGCGTATTAATAAGGACTATAATTTTAAAAGAATGAAAACATCAAAAAGCAAATAAAACTGAATATTGGACAAATCAAGCATAATCTATACATTACATACTAATGGCCCATATATAGCTTGTTCGATTGATGAGCTATTCATTTTGTAGAAATTCATATTGGATATTGGATAAAAAAAGTAACTCTCGTCTGATTTCAACTAAGATTTGCATTTGTTATGACCGGTTTCGGTTTATTAAACTGAAGTAAGTAAACTGACGCAGTTTCACAAACAAATCCTCAAATATAGTAGAAATTAGACAAAAGTAATTGTTTCCTTCCTATACAAATATAAACAGTAACAACATTGAAAATGTATATCTGCTCTAAATAAAGTCCTTATCGACATATTCCACAACCTACACTATGAGTTTAAAATTTCAATCATGAATGACATGAGAAATAATGCCAGATGAACCTGAATTTGCAGAATAGAAAACAACCTGTAAAAATTGTCTTTCCATGTAGGGAATTGATTAAAGGCCGATGGTACGGTTTTACGCGTGGATGATTTAACTTTGAGCCGTTGTGGCTCAAAACCGGCGCATTTTTGGTCTAAGTACTAATTGAATTTTTTGCTTATCACTTTTTCATCCTTTGAGCTGTACGTCCTGACAAAAAACTTTGTAATCGTTTAATGTTACATGTTTACTTATGTAAACGTAACGTAACGTAAATGTAATGTAAACCTTTATAAACGTCCGTTTTGGAGCCACCATACTTCTCTTTGAATACTTTTGAAAAAACAGATCTCCTCTTAGAAGTAGCAAAATTGCACGACTCCAATTTTACTCAATATCTAATATTTCAAAACTTGAATGAACTTTAAATAAGCATTATCACAATATGCATCAGCATAAGCCTATGTTTTACAAAAATGTAATACTATCAGTACTGTAAATGGTAAACACAAAAGGTACCAAAATGGAACCTTGTGGGTCTCCAGATAGAATATCGAGAGATGAGGAGAAGTAACACAACATAAATTATTGGAAACGTTTCCAGTAAGTATGGCCAAATGAGAAATGAGCTAGCACTTTACAAACCAAATTATTTGAGTTTCGCATAAATCAGTTTATGATTGATGGTATCGAATGTTTCCCAAAAATCTAATTAGACTATTAGTAACCATTTCCTCACTAACTCTGTCAAATATATCTTGCGTAATAGTGGCGAAAGCTGTACATGTACTAAAATGCTATGGTTATAACAAATTATCAGAATTGAAATAATCCTTAATTTGACCCTTTTGAAAATTTCACCATTGGCCATGTAAATATCCAAAAAGTAGTGGCCCCAATACAGATCCGTGCAGAACTTCAAATCCTCTAATAAACGAAGTATATTGCTCCATTATGAAACTTCGAATGTGTTTTGATGAATAGTTGTCTGAAATAAATACCGCATCATAAGATGAACCAAAAAAAAATCATCGCAAAATGAGACCAATCAATTTTCTCTCATGTAATGCATCACAAAATAAAATCATTTGACTTCGGGCCATTATCACTTACAATTTTGAACGGTGCTCAATTATCCTACATCCAAGTCATTAAAATTATATCATACCTTTTCACATATAAGTAGGTGAAGTGTTATTGTATTCGAACAAGAGGAAGCAATGAAACAAGTGACCCAAATTATCGAAATTGGTGTATTTAAATACCAACAAAAAAATCATTTATTCTGCCATCAGTTTATTATTGCAGTTGCATGACAGAATTCTAGACATTTCACTTTCACTTTTTCGCACATTGTAAAAGAATAAACACGTCTGAAGCATTGTTGACTGGTCCAATGTAAACAAACGGGACTCGACAAAAGATTAATGAAATCAAAGATAATTATCAAAAAAAAAGTTATTATTCAATCACAATCTTGTATTGTTAATGCAGTGGCAGTGCAAGACAGACAAGACTGCACCTTCTTACAGTGACACCGTTGCTTGAATCTCAATGCAGTGAGTAAATTTTAAATCACAGTTTTGATGCCTGCAGAGGTAAGGAGCCGCCAGGTAATTGACTTTGATCGAATGTTTTTATCAAGCTATTCCAGTAATTACACTGATTAATTTTCAGATATTTCTTCGGCTTGTAGTGTTCAGTTACCCAGGAATCACAGTCAATCTATGTCAGTTCGCCAGTTCTTAACGGCACTCTAAGACCACTATCGATATCACTCTTAGGCTCATCAATGTCAGTCTGGCTTTCTTCAACAATATTGGTCCGTTTTGCAGGCTCCTACTAGCTCTACCAAATTCCTTCTTGGTCTAGCGTAAGGGCCTATCTAATGACGACAGCGTCAAGTTTTCACCCACACCAGCCACCTTTGAGTAAACCTCTGTCAGGTCCCTGACAAACAAAACAAAAATTACTCAGCGGCACTATATTTCATTCATTTTGAGGTATCCGGCGTTCTGCTATAAATTTACTACGTTTGAATATCTCCCGGGATCTTTCCCCTTCCCCAACCGATACATCTACCGAGACCTGGATTTCAGCACCTAGTACGTGGTTATTTTTCTGAAAAACAACGCTGAAAACATATTTGGTAAAATTTGGACACATCCTAACTCAGCGTGATCTCCACGATGCAGTGAATAGGAACGATTCCAGATTCCGTGAGAGAAAGACGCATATGGGACCGACGAAACAGAACAAAAGAGACCACCTCCGGGAGTCGTCGTCTGGCAACTCCGTTGAGGATAACAACACACAAAACACAGACACACATTTGAGTTTAGTCTTCGACACAAATATTCACGCACAAAAATACTGGGCGCCAGTCAGCTACAGGGGACAACCATGCAAACCCCACACACAGTAGAATTAGGTACAGACACTTTACCAAGTAATGGGGAGTCTAAACACCAGAGGCAGCTTTGTAATCAGTTTTATTAAAAGTCATGGAGAAAGCCGTGAACCAAGGCCTTTGATCATGTGTGGCACGATGGTTTGCTGACCAAACTTCGAAGCTACGGTTTGTCGGATTATTTTTGTGTATGGCTATTCAGCTTCCTGAAAGAACGTTCCCTGCTGGTGGCCGCCGTTCAAGAGCAGATAGTTGTTGGTTCACAGATGGATCAAAAACACCTTCCGGTTCTGGTGCAGGTGTTTTCAGTCGCAGACCCAGAGCAGAGTTATCTGCCTGCCTAGGAACTTATGTGACTGTATTTCAAGCGGAAATTTACGCTATTGAATTGTGTGCGGAGAGATTGGATGAATCCAACCTCACTCACAAGTCAATAAAAATATTTTCGGACAGTCAAGCGGCGTTGGAAGCTCTTGGCTC
>WOGP01000617.1:0-23120 GCA_015342065.1 Leptinotarsa undecemlineata | reverse complement strand
CCTCGCCTGGTGCCAGTTCTGTGTTGACCAACTGTACCTCGTAGAGAGACTCGAACAGGAGATTTAGTCCGTCCATACAAGCTCCTAGAGAGAAATATGGAGAATACTCTTTGGCCGACACGTTGAACCACTCTTTCTTTGCCTTGCTGGTCAAGTATGGCACGTCCCACGCTTGCACGGGACCTCTATCAGAGTCTTCCCACGTTTTCATCTTCTCCATGGTGGAGAAGTCCGCTTCCGACCTTGCCCAAATGTCCTCCGATAGCTTTTCCAGAAAGTGCATCACGTGCTTCGGGCTGTCGAGTATGGCCCCCCTCAAAGCTCTGGTACTGTAAGTTGCGAACGCGCAAGTCTTGGCCAGCTGGTCTCGGAATTCCAGCAGTCTATTGAGCAGCTTGTCCTGATTGGGATCCGGGTGCAGAAACAGCTTGAAAGCCATTTCGCGGGCCACAGAATCTCCCGAGTCTGTGTAGAGTCCTGACACCGAAACAGTGTCGCCGTCACTAGTCAAAACGTTCCTCACGTTGCTTGGAAGAAGGGACTTTTGGACCACACGGGGAGTGGAGCAACCAGCTACGAAGAGTTGGCCCAGATTGAGGATGAGATTGGTTAGAGCAACTACTTTATTTCTGTCCGACTCTGGTAGGTGAATCCCGCACTGTTCAAAGTCTAAGAGGAAGAGCTCTCCCACGTGCTTATCCACCACGCTGTTTCTCCCAGCATCTCCGGTGGTAACCGCTTCCTTCAAGGCTCTGTACAAATCAAGATTCGTGTTGAGCTTCTCCACGACTTCGCTCACCTATTAATATAATAATATATTATTTAGTCCATATGAACATTTATATATACAACACACTGTATACATATATATGTCACATAGAAACATTGAAAGAAGAGATGTCAAATAAAAACAATAATTTTAATGATTTGCTTCAAAATATTCTTTCAAATCATATGGTTCCAGTTGCAACAGAAATAATTTCACTTTGTTCTTGAAGACCTTACGTGCCTGATAGACTTGAGAGTGTTCGTTAATTTATTAAATATCCTGTATTATATTTGGAGTTCATATAATTTTTTGTGAAAACCTCTTTGTGCCTATGTATAAATGTTAAACATTCCAATAGATATAGTGCAGAGGCTTTTGAAATTTGTTTTTTTGAAGAAACCTCTGCAGGATTTTCCGAAGGGCATTTTATAGGTAGTTCTCAAGACTTTTTATGTATATTTTTTATAGATTCTATTTCCCAGAATATAATTCCATATCTCAAACACTGCCTTAGAATTTGCATGGTACAGACTTTTACAGTTTTTACATTAATGTATTTTGATATCATTCTGATTGAATAAATGACCCTAGTTCTATTTTTGATGAACGTAATCAGTCTGCCTATTCAATTTAAGGAAATTACCTAATATACTCCTAAAAATTTTGAGTATTCAGTTATTTTTGTTTCATCGCCCTGCCAATTTATTCTCACTGGTTTCCCTTTACTCCACCTGTCGGTACTGAAAATCATCAAATTTGTTTTATTCGCATTCAACAGTAATTCATTTTTATCGAACTAATTCTTCGCTCTTGAGAAAAAAACATTTCTCTGGCTCATAAGCTCACAATGATGATGATGAAAATATACTTTATCGTAAATGAAATGAATCATGATTAGAAAACTTATCTGATACAATATAGTATATAAGGTCTTCAAAAAATAAGGTGAATGTTTGAATTTTGTGGACTACATAGGACCCTCTGGTAAGTGAAATCAAGAAAATCCTGTCAACCATCATTTAAAAGCAATGAAATATTGACAGTTTATTCGTCAGCTTGGTTGATTGCAGTCGTCAGACTCATTTCAACTTCACTTACCGTTTCACAGGCACTCTCAGCAGCATGACTGTAGCTTGGCTCGGGATGTGCTAGTCTGACGAATTCTGCGAGGTCCGCCACTTGGCACAGGGAATCCGACATTTCGTCGAAAATCTGGACCATTTTCTTGGGACGGGACGGATCCAGGGCTTCTTCTATCAGAGTATCCGTTTGGCTCACGCATTTCTGTTGCAGCTGATGGAACCCTTCGGAAGACGACAACTCGGGGATGCCGAATAAACCTACGGAGTCTTGACGAAAGCTGAACTTTTGAGTTGGTCTGGCATTGAAAACTTCCGCGAGAGGAGACCAGATCGACACGCAAGCTTTCGGGAAAGCTTTGAATACTTGTTTGGTTTTGAATGCTGACTTTCGGTACATTACGGACGTCATTGTGCATAATTTTATAATAGAAATGAATTTTTACGCAGTCGAGTACCTTTAACCCACAAAGAAAACATTTTTTATTTATGCCTTTAACATAACCTATAGGAAACGTGTGACATGGAACGGTATTAATTTACTGCTGTTCCATGTCACAGTAGTAATAATGCTGTTCCATGTCACAGTGATACCAAGGGTTTGTTATATTGAAAATGAATTTTCATTGAATTTGAAAAAGTAGTGTACTTCCTAAATAAATCGATGGATTGATAAAACTTTCTATGTTTTTAACCACTTTTATTTGTCACTGTTGTTAGTGCAGTTTCGTCCTGTAGACTAATACAATAATTTTCTGATTGATTCGGCCTTTACTTAATAAAGATTCATATTAATTTGTTTGTGATCAAATTGTGAAGTGTAGTTCATGAAATTAATACGGTATTATTGTATTAGTTTGAATGGAAAAGTGTCAAAAAAGGTGAGATGTGCGTTTCTCTATAGTTTGTATGTGCAAAAAGAGTTGTAATTGAATATTTTCACCTTATTTTTTGAATAGACCCCAGGCTTTGTTAATTAAATATACTTTTCAACAATAAAGTTCAACATTTTCTATAAACAATCATAAATAATTCTAGAGGTGATGGTATATAATCTAAAATTCAATTATTTAAGAAAAAGTGTACAATGGTTTGGAACTAACAACTAACAAACCTCATGTATTTTAAAAATATAAACATGTCATTTAGTAATATTTGTAATGGTTTGAGGTTTTATTGTGTGGAAAAGTCAATTTAGCTCTAACCATCTTTGTCAAAAGTTCTAGCTGGTTGTTATATGTTTCCTTCTCAGTCTTATAGCAGAAAAGCATTACTTATCTACCTCATTGTGCTTTTCTTCAGCACTACCACTGCTCTTGGACATATTATCACCATTTTGTAACCTTACATTATTGAGCACAGGAATCAGTTTATCAATATCTTTGGTAACTTTCATGCTATTAACCTTCCTAGAAAACTCATAACAATCCAGATCATAGTAATAGTTATGCACGTTATTAATCGCTTCGTACACATCACTGAACAAAATTTTGTTCATCTGTTCTTTGAGCACAATCAGATAACTGACAAGTTGAGCTGCATAAAGTCTCCTCTGGTCACTCAGCGGCCTCTCGATCCACTGTTTACAAGTAGTTTCCAAAGCATTCTTCAGTATCGAGGACGGAAGATTCAGATACTCTGTCAAGCACTCCGACAAGTTTCTCATATTCGAGAGAATTTTCTTCTTCTTGTTTTTTTCAATGAGCAAGTCCACGACTTGCGTGTCAAATATATTTTGAGTGAATACCTTGTAATTTCTGTAGAGAATGTCTACTAGCGGTCCAGCCTGGTGGATCACTTTGCAGGTATACTCTGACTCAAAGACTTCTTTTAGTTCTGGGTAAAAATACCGCTGCTTGAAATTAATCATGTCAAACAAGTAGACGTGTTTCCAAGTGCAGACTGCTAGTAGTTTCACTACGGCCGTTCGTTTATCATCCATCCCTAGTGCAGCTACTCCAATCGTTTCTGCTTCAGATAGTTTTCCAACCGCCTCGAAGTATCGACTGTCAGCTTTTTCCAGATACACGTAATCTTTGCACATTCGCTTTAATCGCTCATACTCTTCTTCGACTAGTTTTATTTTATTTTCTTCTTCGGGATCTTTCACTTGCGCAGAAGGTTTCTCTGTGACTTTACTTTTCAACTTGTGGATAGTTTCTATTTCGCTTCGATAAAATGAGTAAATACCACCAAGTTTTCTGTTGGGATTGTTGTGCTGCTTCGTGTTGATCAAATCTATGCGGTTTTGGCCCCCAGAATTGTAATCTCCTTCGAATATATCACCACAGCTCAGTTTTAAAATGAGGTAGTCTCCTACATTGTATACATCTTTGTAAGGCAACTCTGTATCCATATTGGATTTGTTTGATTCGTTGATTAGAACGACTTCATTTGAAAAGTTTTAAGTTTATTTACACTTGAATCATAAAATTAACTGAATTTAGGTTATATCTCTTCTTCTCTTTCCTGATATAAACCTAAAGGATAAACAACACGGGTAAACCAAAAACCAAGAAAGAAGTATATATCATAGAACATATCATAGTATATATCATAGAACATAGAATATTTCCTGTTCTGAGTGTAATATGTATTAGTTCTGTGGTAATGATTCAAAACAACATAACATAACCTACCTCAAAATGGTTACGAAAATTGAAACGTCAGCAAAAAGTTTGAGAAAGTTGTAACAGATCATTTTCTTCCACAGGTTGTTTGTTCCCTCTTCTTTGTACAGGTAAGAGTTTCTGGTGTTTTTTTTAATCAATTTATTGAATGTGTATAATTTCACTGAAAAGAAATCCACTGTATGGACTTTTCATCATTATATTTATTTTGGATTGGAAAGAAACTTGATTCTTTTATATTGTATTTATTGTACTATATCTGTATTCCAACTACAACTCTGGGTGATGTGGTTCATTCAAGTAATTCGGTTTGCAGTTTGCCAGTTTTTCATAGTTTGTTTACATTGGGACACATATGGTAAGGTTTATTTGGCCAAAGAAGAATAACTTTCAAATTAAAGAAATGTGTGTTCAAAATTATGTAGATAACAAATCGATAACTCTTTTATTTAAAAATTAACTCGATAAATGAGAAACTGCCATGTTGGAAGATAATTCAATTACAATTTTTTTATTTCCTTCTTTCAAGTTGACAAAATGGGTCAGTCGAAAGCTGGAAAAGTGAAAGAGACTTCAAAGGAAAAGAAACAAAGGCGGAAGGAATTCGAGCAAACTCAAAAACAAGTCAAAACAATCGTTTTGCCCGGATTGGTAGCTGTTTTCATTTTCATTGCTATTTACGTTTATATCAAAACGAGGCCCAGAAGCACCTATATTGACTGATTTCTCAAAGAGAAAGTGTTATTTTTTATGTAAATAAATAAGTTTTATATTTGAAAATCGTTTTTCTGTCTAATTTACAGTTCTGAAATGTTTGTACTGGGTTTTTTCTTAGTGATAATAATGTTACGAAGAAAACAAAATTATTTTGCAAATGGTTAAACATGTGATTCTTTGATTATCTATATATAAAATCAGGTTAGTTTTGAAGAATAGTACAATTGTAAAAAGCTTCTATCCCTCTAGTTCATTTCAATTATATTTTCATTATATTTTTACGTTTCCAGGTAATTTCTATGTTTTTCACCATGTAGTAACGGCTACATAGATCAAGTTTTTAAGGTAATCTTATTTCATTTCTTTGGGTTGAGTAGAGTATATTATGAGGTATATTGGCTACATCGTTAAAAATTGAGTAAAACGTAGAAGCTAACAGTTGAAGTAGAAATGAAAAAGTAGACAGTACGTAAAATAAGGGAGAAGAAAGTCTGTGAATCTGTCTCAAGACTTTTTAAGTATAGAAGGAATTTCCAATAGAAATGCTTTGGATTTTTTGTCAGAATGAAACGTTGGGTAGCCTTATTTTATGTCTTAATATGAGAAATAAATCCAAATATAGCTAGTTTCTCTGAATATCTCCACCTTGTTACTGAAAGTTAAAATTTCACCCTCTGACGTGGAATAACTCCAAAACAAATACTTCTTCCACTGACCAGAACTTCAACATTGTTCTTGACGCGCCTTTCACCACACAATGTAACATTATTAGGAGGTGCTTCGAAAAGAGTTTTGCAGTTCTGGTGGGTCATGGAAGTGTTTTTCGATTCAATTTGTTGATAACGATTATCACATTTCTGAAGTGGTGGAGTTTTATTGTGAATAGTTAATAATAATTATTGATGTACCTAGAGAGGAAGTTACATTATCTGAAGTAGTCGGAAAAGGGAAAGAAATTATGGATTTTCTCCCAGTTAAGAAGGACATGTGTTATATATTTCAATTCAGATCATAATAATGTGAAACAAACAAAATGAGTGATCCATATCAATGATTTCTTGAATAATAATCAAGATAATAAAGTTTATCTTGTTAATTGATTGTGATTCAACTTTGATTTTTCTATTAAGAAAAAAATGAAAAAAGAAAAATTTTGGTGCAATCATTGTATATAGACTAACCGAGAAGGTACATGGAAGATCCACCCCAGCCAGGTAGGGGTATATACCCCTTGAAGGGCGGTACTGATGTCGGAGGACTTCATACCGTCATCCTCTCAGTCATGAACCCATTTGTCCTTCGGCAATAATCAGCTGAAAGGGTAAGGGAGCTGGGCTCCATTCCGATTGAACTGAAGACGTTGGTCAGTGTCCATGGAAGACAGTTTCCAGCCAGGAATCGTCCCGCCGTCTTCGAATAAGGTGTTGCAGGACAAATATGTAACTTTTCTCGGTCATGTGAGAATCGGCAGGTTACTTGAAGATATGGACATTTTTGCCGGTAAGTAAGTATCATTTTCAAAGATTCGAAACTCCTACCTGTTGTTTTATCTACCTCTACTGAGGTAGATAAAACATCAGACATGAAAAATGGCTTTGGCACTGATTAGGATTAGTAATTTTTTGATGATTTTTTCAGTGATAGTAGCTCAAAAACATATCGTGAACCCGAAGCAGCCTCTGAATGAAGTGTCTCCTTATACTTTAGTTACTGCACTAGTAGATAAAATCGATTTCACAGACTTCACACCGAAGGTAACGACACCCAAGATGACAGGCTTTTCAAACTCTTCCATCTAACAATCTGCTCCCCTGGGTTGGCAAATCTTCGCTGGAAGTTGTGGTGTGGTTGGAACAACGAATGCACGGAACCTGGTATCGTGTCACTAGGGCTTTGTTTTTACTGCGGCCAGGGATTCTAATAACAATAAATCAGCAGTGGTGAACGCTATTCAAGCGGGGGAATGACAGGGAAATACAGATTCTGTCGGGATGCGAAGATAGGAAACAGAGGCGGGTCAAGTTACAGCAAAAGCATGTATTGAAGGTAAAGAACGTTTTTTGAATAATTTCAGTAGAAAAATGCTTGTCCGGGATGGTTTTTATGAAACGAATTAGCTTCTGGAATTTGTTTTGTTTGAGGTGCAATCTTTGATAAAGCTTTCCAAGTGGGAAACTAAACTTTCAATGGTATGATATTAAAAAAAGTATTTCAGGTTATGATATCTCTATTAGTTATTTTTGTATGAGGTTTGGTGGACGATATCTGGAGAGTAGGCAGATTGAGACCCTGACGACAAGTCACATAACCTGTAATACGTATCACTACTTGATTGTCTGATTGAGACCCTGACGTCAAATTTCAAACCTTTAATGGGTATAACTATCTGTTGCGTTGTCAGATTTAGACCCGGATGTCAAGTCACAAAACCTGTTTATGCGTATCACTACCTGATGAGTTGTCAGATTAAGACTGTTATGTAGTCATACTCTCCAGTTCTTCAAAATGCTTTGAAGTCGATGCTAAAACGTCGAATAACAATTAAATAATAATTATAACTATAAAATTATACCTAACCTAGGACGCCAAACCTCTTGCAATAGAGAGTATGTGCTGTCGAAGGAAAAGTCAACTTTGGCAAATTATAAAATTACTAATTTATTCAAGGGCATTGAGAATATTTGATTGTTGAATTTCCTGCTGCGCCCAGTAGCGGCACATTGTCGGCCATTGGCGTAACTAACAGTATGAAATCCAAATGACAAGAAAACTACCACATACTGTTATTTGCTGTGTTTATTTCAGGTAATCCCGGACATTGAAGAACAGATCATCCATGACATCTACTTGAGGACAGTTAACAAAGAAATCAGTCACCGAAACAGGGTTCTTTCTACTGGTTGTGTATGGATGAACTCTGTGTCGATCTCGAATGTAGTATTCTCCCATCCCGAAGAACGTAATATGCATAACACCGTGTTCGGAGGATTCATCATGGCACAAGCTGAGGAATTGAGTTGGGTTAGTATAATTTTTCACTGATGCAAGAAATAACTTCTATCCGTAATTTCAATTGTTTGGAACATTTTTAAAGGACTTGTTAGTATCGCTTCTTGAACTTCAATAGAGTTTGTTTTCCATGCAGGTTTTGGGCTACATGTTCAGCAAATATCGTCCCACTCTCAAGAGTATTAGCGACATCCAGTCCTGTCAGTTCTCTAATTCAAATGCACGCCCAAGTTGTGTACACCCAGATAATCTACATCCAGATATTGGTGCACGTGGAGACCTATAATCCCATCAATGGAAAGAACGATTCCACCAACACCTTCCATTTCACGTATCAGGTCCCGGAAATGGTCAACGAGGTCTTCCCGATGATCTACCATGAAGCAATGATGTACATCGACGGCAGGAGACATTTTTAGGACGTCATAAAGAAAGCCCCCGGTATTTTCCCTAACAAATTGTGATCTCAGTGATTCAAGTATTAACCCATTTTATGATGTTTTTAGATTGATTGGAAACCATTGTTGCTGAGATACAAGTATTTTGAGCGCAACTACTTCTCTGCTTTTGGTTAGCTGTTTGATTTTATCTGTTAAGGTCCTAGAATTTTATTTTTTGTATTTTTTTATATTCAAAGGTGAATTAGTGATCATATGTTGTTGTAATTTACAATTTACTGAGGTCATTGTGTGTGGGTGTGTATCAGCTCTGGAGTTTAAAATTTGTTTATAAAATAAATAAATAATTTCAAAACTAGTGAGAAACTTCCATTACAATCTGATGCTATTTATACTTAATAATATTATATTTGTGTTATAATTAATATTTGAATAAATCTTTACTTAGTAATCCAGAATTTTATTTTTCAAATGTCCATTTGCATGAATTGTAATGGTTATAAAAGTTGTTTAAACTAACGCCATCTGTTAGTCGATAGTCAAAACTGAGGTTGAGTAGAAATTCTAATGAAAGTTGGTAATATATTCAATAGATGGCGCTTTTGTATGATGCCATATTGCTCGGCTTGTTTTGCCATCTACATTTCGAACTGTGAGCAAAAAGTTTGGGCTTCTAAAATTATTTATCAGATGGTACAACTATGAATTAGAGCATTTCTGAACTATTTTGATTTGGCACGCTGCGCCCGAAAGAAGCACCTTCATAAAATTCATATTTTGAAAAGCTGCATTCAATGAATTGCTGATTTTTCTGGTGATCACAGTAAATTTTTCTAAAAAATAATCAAAATTCAGAAATGTCCGATAGATAGCGCCACTTACTGATCACTATCTTGTGCCCAGCAATAGTGTATAAATTGAAGTCGCCACTGTCATGGTTAGTTGTTTTTCAGAAAGGGGGAGGTGATATGTAATTGCTAGTAGGAAAAAAATGAAAATTATAATAATCAAAAATATTGAGTATCGACTCTGGCAAGAAAACTATCTTCTTTGGAATAGTTGCTTAGGACCCTCCCACCTTCCCATGTTAAAGCATCCTAATTTATCAGTAACAACTGAGTATTCCACTGCTATCTATAAATGGCGCCACCTGTTGGTTGTCTGACCAATCATCTGATTTCACACATGAATTAAATCGTTTTTAAATCTTTCCAAGAACATAACAAAACGCTACTCAACACTTTTTGTTTACCATCAATGTATATATTAGCCCTTAGAAACGCTGGAATCATTCACAAAAATTAGGAAGAAATTTACACAACTGAATTATTGCCAGAATTATTAAAATCCATTTCGATATGTTAAGACAGTTCACGTCTGGGGTGGTTGGTTTGGGACGAAACCAACTTTTCCGAAACATCTAGTGCCATCTGGCCACATTTTGCAAAAAATATTTGTATATAAAAAGCTTTTTTAGGGAATTTCAATTTCTCAAAACTTAATTTTGTCCAATGACCAACAGATGGTGTAACTTACCAATGAGTTGTGCTGCCATCTAAACTTATATCTTTGCACTATTTTGCTGATCTTTTATCTCCGGTCAATAGATGGCGCTATGATATATATTTTTATTATCGTTAAATCTTTGTATGTAGTTCATATACAAAGGTGCCATGTTTTTCATTTTCAAAGGTACATTAGGTAGTTGAAACTAATGTTTATTTTGTATTCATACTTTTTTTAATGATAGTGCTGTGCCATCTTTCAGTCAGTAGTTAAAACTGATGTTCATGTCGTGCTCTTACTTTTTCAATAGTCGCGCAGCGCCATCCTTCAGTCAGTAGTCGAAACTGAAGTGTATTATGTGTTCTTACTTTTGCAATTAACAGCTTCGTTATTTTGGACAGTAGCTGAAATTTATTTTCGTATTTTTTTTAAATAGTAATATTACGCTATTGTTGTTGAAAGTTGTATTCAGTGGTTATGTAAAATCCGTGCTCAGCTACTTGAAAGCATAGATATTATTTAACGAAACAAGAAAGGGAAGCAGTAGTACTAATTATTTATCATGAGAACAATTGTTTAGAAATGGCATAATCCATTAATGAAACAAAGTATCATACAGTCATGAAATTTATTATAACCATCATCATTTCGCTTTTCTCATAAATACTATCACAATATTACATAAATATTAAAAAATATCATTTCACTCGTTCCTCAGAAGTTTTTATATCTGCCAGATATAAATTACACGTAAATCGTCCGTAAAAATGCAAGTGGGTCCCTTTGTTAATGTTTCACATTCATCTATACTATGTACAAATTATTATACACAAAGAAGACCGGGCTCAATCCGATTGCCACGAATGCCCGACAAGGAAAATGCTATGTACAATTAAAAAGTGGGCCACCCTGTAGAAACTCCATTATAACAAAATCAGTACGTCACTCTCGCCAAACAGTCCCGTTAAAGTTATCACAGCAAGTTTGTAATGGCACCGCCAAACCACGCCAGTACCATCGGCAGGAGGTACGTGAAGAGCGCCCTCGTCAGGGACATGCTACTCGTGGAGGAGGCCGAGGAAGTCAGAATCACCTCTGGTTCTCGGGTGCTGGTCGACGTCGTCGTCGGAAAGGCGACTCTAACTCGGGCTTCGTCTTCTTCTCCTTTGATTTCTGTGAAGGTGAGGCCTTTGTCGTCCACTTCTTCTTCTTCTGGAGTTGTTTCTTCTTCTTCTTCCGCACCGTCTCCGGAACCGGAGCCGCTACCGTCGAGGACCTCTTCAGTGTCGTCGACCATTTCCACCTGTTGGAGTAAGTATTGATTATTTTCGGGTGGGATTTCCAACAAGAGGAAGCTCATTGTTCCTAAACTCACACTGGAGTGGAATATTGATCATACATTGTATTCATAAGGAAGCTACTTCATTTTATAATGAATTCATAGGAGGATTTGATTGTGAGTAAAGAAGGATAACTATTTTGCTATTTAATATAGTATACTTTGACCTAGTGATTACTAGTGATATGTTTCATGATCCAGCACCATCTAGTACAAATAAGATACACTAAAAGCGATAGCGGCGCCATCTATCATCAGAAGTTTCTATCAGACTGAAGGTCAGACTATGTTCCAACTCTTTATCAAAATATTCTCTCTCCCATGCTTGCACAACTTACCTCTTGGCCCTGATGAGCTTTGCGCAACTTATCAGTGAGTCCCTGTAAGATGTACGTCTGTTCGCTCAAGACTGGCTGATCTGCAATGTTGATTTTGGATTGAGACACGTTAGACCTGGTAGCGTTGGTGTCCGTGCTGTTCCAGCATTGTGACGACTCGTTGACGCTGTTCATCAGAGCTAAGTTGTTACAGTACTGGTACGGCAACTGAAGCCAGAACTGCTTGGTTTCTTTTACTTTCTGAAAGGTGTTACGAGTTTAGTAGTGACATAGTAAACAAAAGGTGACTTCCTCTCCGATCGCGACAGGGGACGGTTGTGCCGATAACGACCGTCCTTAAAGATGGTACGTGGATGTCGTGGTCAGAGCGGAGTCCTAAAGGTGTAAGCTCAAAATAAAATGTAATTTGAAATGAAGTTATGTTTGAATAAATGTTAAAGTGAAATATGAGAGAACTGGCGGTCTCCGACGCCAGTAACCAGGCCGGATGTCGACGAGGTCGTCAGTAACTGTTTTTGTTGAAAGAAGAAGCAACGGACATAGAAATTAGAGAGAGAGAGAGAAAACGCTTCAAGAAGCAATTTTTTTTTAAGAAAACCTTGAACATTTCGTTTGGTGCTTCAATTGTGATTAGTTGTTCAGCTTTTTCGTCTCTGTCTGCTATTTAAAAAACAGACATAAAACACATTAGTCTCATTTTAAAATGGAAGGACTGTAGATGGTATCTCAGCTCGCAGAAATTTTGTTTTTTGATTGCTTCTGGAACTAATCAAATACAGTATCATCGCGATGGAAGCTGAACAGTCTGAGATTTATAAAATAAGCTGTGATGACTGTGACCAGAAGTATATTGGTTAGACAAGACGGGCCATCAAAACACGTTTCAAATAGCACGCGACACATCTGATTTTGAAGACTGGAAAAATACGTTACTCGAAATTATTTAGACCGATGAGTGACACAAGACTTTTCGATGCGTTCGAAGATGTAGAAATTGCAAAGTGCATGTAACTATTTCGGCAAGACTGTAGGAAATTCTGTGATTTAGTTCGAATTTCAATCAAATTGTTTTGGTTGCGAAAAACCAGTACCTGTATCATCTATAATTATTTTCTATGTTCATTTGAGAACATGTCGATATGAAAGGTTCACAATTTGTTCCTTGTGGAACAGCCTAAGAGTCACTCTGAAATTTTACAAACATTACTTTAGTTAAGTGAAAACAGTTTAAATAATTTGGTAGTGATTCTGAAACTATTTATAATTCTTGCAAGTTCTAATTAAATCAATGAATGTCACCTCAAAGAAGCTCCACACCAAAATATCCCCCAGTTTATAATTATCCATAAGTTTACCGACATGCGAGATGTTTTGTTTACACAGGAGACTCTGTTTATTGTGGAAAGGAAAGCAGATGGGGCTATGAGGTGCTATAAAAGAAATCTTGTAAACAATCCCGGCCTAAATTGTTTTTTAAATCGATTAATCTAGACAGACATATTCCTAGGTGATTAATAACCAAAGAAAAGTTTGGGAATTTAACAAATACAATGTCAAGGGGCCTAAATTGAATGTTTGCGTAGGTGTCGAAAACATAATGAGGATGAGCAGTTTAACAAATAAAGAACGTGAGAAAATAAACCAGTCAAAAATAGCTGAAGTGACTCTAACACAAGAACATGCAAGTAGACAAAGCCTCACTTAGAAATAAAACGGAAATTAAGTATAGTTATCTCGAAAATCGTTCGAAAATAGCTGTCAAAAGTCTTGGAGCAAGTTTGTACTTCGAACAGCTATACAGGGGTTTCACACAAGACAAAAAAAGTGAATACAAAGTTCGAACTCAAATGATCACTTTTTAGGTTATCAGCAAAGTTGTTGACTTGCCCAGAAGCCGGGTTCACTACAGATAGAAAACAAGAAGAAGAAGAAGAACATAACATTTTTCACACCTGCTTAATGTCGAAGATGATCTTCTCCAGAGGCGACTGATCTTCGTTAGTTGCCGGCGCTTTCTTGTGCTTCTTCTTCTTCGGCAGCTGGCTCGCCTCGAACTTGATTTCCATGTTCGGGTCGTCTTCGGTCGTCTCTTCGTTATCTGCTTCCCTTTTCGGTCGACTAAACGTCGGTTTTCCGCACAAGGTGTAGATCTTCTTCGAGACGTCTGCTCCGCTCTCCTGGAAGTTCATGATGGCCTCGGAGATTTTGATGTTGAGCGGCTCCACGACTATCTCGATGGCGTAAGGACCGAGGAGTCTGTCGCCGACTTTGTCGATGGCGTCTAAACAAAAAAAATATAACTAGTAAATTCTATTAGCTGTAGAAGTTGCGGTTTCGAAGGTGGGAACAAATAGGACCATAACGCTTAAGAAATAGGTTAGGTTAGGTTAAGTTCAAAGTGAGACATGCTATTTAATCCTCCATTATAACTCTTGAAGGCTTATTGGCCACATGAGTCCTGTGTTTATAAAAAGTGGTGGTGGTGGTACTTAGATTGTTGATACGATGAACAGTTGGAAAAAGATATATTGTTTCATTAGATAGCGACCTCTTTTAATATATTTCCTGCACATCTTGACGTGATAAACGAAATCAAACAGGTGTATGGTCTAACAGGGTTAAGCAGTCTGCCTAAATCGCCGTCGTTTCAGTGTAACGCATAACGCATAATACATCACCAGTCTTACGTGCATTCTCTTCACTTCTAACTGAAACCACTACTCACCAACAAAATTATCCCAGTACGGCGATAGCTCCATGTGGTACCTCAGGCACTCCTGCATGGTGCTCGTGCAGTAGAGCGAGCACGGCCCCAGGACTCCCCCTCCTTGACACGTCCCACAGTACCTCATCCTCGCGCTTTCGCGGAAGCAGCCCTCTTCAACCCTCAGCGCAGCCAGCCGCTCCGCAGCATCCGCGCCCTTCACCAACGATTTGTAGAACGTCCTGGTGGCCACGAACGACCTCCTCAGCTGCATGCCCAGCTTGTGGGGCACGTCTCCGAAAGGCTTCATCTCGGCCATGTGCGAGGAGACGCAGTCCAGGTAGGCGTCGTCGAAAGTATACTGGGCGTTGATGACGGTGAACATGCGCTGGTAGAGGATGCCGAAGAAGGTGTCCATCGTGTCGGAGAGACGGACGGTGCCTTTCTTGTAGTACGTCTCCAGCTCGTCGAAGAAGTCGCTGAAGACGTCCGAGTTCTTCAGGTAGATCTTGCCGTAAGTGCGTTCGAACATCTCGTGGAACTCCCTCTTTGATTTCTTCATCATACTCTGGAACATGTCTGGAAAAAGAGTTTACATTTCACCTTTACAAACGCTATGCTTATGTCAAATAAAACGTAAGTCGAAAAGTAAACACAAAGTATTTTGTACATACTGACATTTGCAGATCAGAACCTGCCTTGAATTAACTTAACTATTTTGCTTTCTCAAAAGGGTGTCCAGGAGATATGGCAGAGTATAAAATACTCTTAATAAACTTGAAATAAACTTGAGTAAACTTATTCAAACTAAGCATTATATTAATAGCTTTGAGGTACTTCATAGATTCAGAAGTAATGGATATTAATACTGTAACGAATTAAAGAATTAACTGTCTTAAGCAAATTTATATTTTAACAATACTTCACTAACACAACTAATTTATATTCACCACTTAGTAACTAACGCCTAATTTATTTCCACAATTTGTTAACCTTTCTTTAAACATACGATTCACTTTCTAGCTACATACTTCCTCTCTGAGCGAGAATCCGATCTTATATAGTAGTGACGAACATTCTAGAGACATCTACCGGTACTAGTTGTGGAACTTAGCACTGGTTGAGTTAGTACACATTTTTTGAAACATGGTGAATATAAAAGCTTAGTCAACTTAGTCCAGGACAAAGACAATGACTTTACACTTTTTTAACAAGATGAGCCAAGAGGTAAACGTAAGTCCTTTCAAATCGGCGATAGTATAACAAGATAACCAATATAGACAGAGATTGGGTCCTCTAAAATTTCGACATGAAGAAATATAATTGTCTGGAAGTAAATTCATAAAAAAAACCACATCTCTAGTAGATCAACCATTTCACAAGCACAGTTTTGCCAGAAGGTGAACAAATCTATAGGCTACAATGTACATATGTTTTGTGTAAATTTCACAATGTGTTCTATCATTATGATCCACTATTATATTTGACTTACCATCGAATTTTCTCGCTCTCGTGTCTAGTATCGACGATATTTTCGATATCGAACCCCTAATATATTTATCTACTGATAATTGATTTTGTTTGTATGCTTCTTTTTCTAATTCTTTCGTACAGCAGGATTCCCCGCACATGTCCCCTGTAACAAAATATATCGGAATTAATATAGATACAGAGAAAACACAAAGAAAAGTCATTCATAGCTTTTAACATTTAGCTTTGATTTAGGCGCGTATTCACTGTAGGTGAATAGGCATTACAAAAGTTAAACATGGAACTATGTACTTGTGATGCACTTCCTCTTCAAGAGGAAGAAGCAGTTCAATCTTCCTCTTGAAGATGATCACTTGGTGATAGGTACTACATATAATCCACGGTGTCATAATAAAAATATACGTTACTAATGATTTATGTTGGGAAATAATTGAAATACAAATATGAATTCAAAAACATGAATCCAAGGAAAACTAAAAATTTGGTCGAGGTGTATGTATGTTTTATAGATGAAAATGTTAAATATCTCCAATTAAAGTACGGTTGGTTAACAGCTAATGAAACTCTATGATACTTCCAGCTCATAGAACTGACCAGGATCCATAGAACACAAGCATTCTATTCATAGAAGCGCACATCAAGTGACACTGCTTGTCAATGTCAAGCTGACATTTCAGTGTGGCACTTGACTTCGTGGTAGTAACAAGATATACTTCCAAAGATAAAACTATTTATATCACCAAATAAAACTCATCTGGAGTCATACTGATCGATAGTTTTTTTCATTATCTTTGCAAGATATTTTGTTGGTAATTCTGGTGATACTCAATACGGCCCTGAACAATGTCCAACCCGGCTATGGCGTCTTGATCAAAGCGAATCGGTTATTCAGTGAATAATATACAAGTCGAGCGAGTTTTCAGAAAGCCGATGTATATAATGGGATATAGGTGTGTTCGCATAAGATCTTGCTGGTATCATCTCGAGAAAAATGTCGGCTTGCTCTCCCTGCGAAGCGCTAAAAATGACTTCGTTACTAATGACATATTGGCGCTAAGCCGAATATCAGATGAATGTACGGGGCGATACGTTAAAGGTGTGGAGAATGCACTTTTTTTCGATACAGGTGTCCCTTTTCTCATACAAACTAGCCTAGTATTCGTATATGAAGGTGTTACGACTCTTGACAAGGGAGTAGTTTATGTAAGGAGAAATCAATGACCCTCCAATGACGTCACGGGCGTGGGCGTGTTCTTGAATTCAACAGAAAATAACTGCTGTCAGAAATTTCCAGTTGATATCGGTTAGCATTTGGTTACGTTCGGACAATACCCTAAAAATTACAGCTATAAGATTGTTTGTAATATTTCTATCGTAATGTTTAAATTAATGATTATTTAATTGAAATTTTGACACTTGTAAATTCGATTAACACAAAACAAGTAACTATGCGTACTGGAGTTTAACGGTCTGTTCGTTTGTACAAAAAGTGTAACACAGAATAACTCAAGGAAAGGTGATATCTCTGACATATTCCCAATAAATTTACTTTCGAACTATGAGAGTTTGAAATGTGAAACAATATTGAATGATAACATACCTCTGTCATGTACAAGAAATCATAAAATGTTTCATTCTGATGAAACCGTGGATTACGGTCCATCTGCCGTTACGGTACGCTGACAACGTTCAAAGTTATTTGATTTAGCTGATGAAATTAGTGAGCCGCCAAAGAACAATAAAGGCAAATATTGACGGTAGCAGATCTCGTGTAAAAGCACCGGCGCTCTTAATAAGTAAAAGATTAACAGAAAAACAAACGCCACGGGGGATAAGATAAAGCCTTCATCGAAATGTGGCGTTATAAAAGGCGGTGTCTTCTTCAATTCTCAAAGGACTGTGAAATGGCCGTTGAACGACCTCGGAGATAATTCTTTTAATTCCCCTAAGAAACCGTCATCTGAATGCAAATACTGATCCGTATCGGATAAATAGTAAGTTAAGTAGAGTTGTAGTGAATTGGAAATGAAAAACGACCGTTTATGAACACAAATGTACAAATCAGTACGTGAGAATCGCTAAAATTAGGAAAAAATTCATAGTATTTAGGTTTATCAAGCATTCATCAAGTCGATAACTCTGCTAATTGTAAAAAAACTTGGGAAGTGTTAGTCAAGTAATGTAAATCATGCACCTACGAGATTATTGTAAATAGTACATTGAAAATATAATTTAAACAGTATAAAATATAGTTCAAAGATTCATCAACGTTTCTCAAATTTGACGTTCGGGTTATAAAACCCACTCCAATGTATCGCTCTGTCGCCCACTCTGTTGCATTCCCGAAGTAGCAAGAAAACTGATTTGCATGTGGCAGGCTGGATAGAACAAGTTTTAATTGTTGTCTCATGAACCGTATTCGCCAGATTTAGCCCCCTCGGATTATTTTCTGTTCCTAAACTTGAAAAGAAGTGATGTCGGCAGTTGATGACTATTTTGAGGAACAAGAAAAGTGTACTGAGCTGCAAGATTATGTTGAAAAATAAATACATTATCACGTACCGTGGCAATCCTCTCTGGAACTCCGGAAACGTTGAGACCTTACGAAGAATTTGCATTCCACAAAGCGGTCAACCGCGGCGATATCTCAAACGGCCGTGTACTCGATAAGAAGTTGGCAAAACCCTGCGAAATTTCTATATCGAGTTTCAGACATCTATGGCATATATGGATAAAGCCGTAACTTTTAATTCTGCCTGGAGACGCCAATAAAGTCGCTGCGGGAAGAACGCAATCTCATTAAAACCAGCTTTTTCTTTTTTCGTTGTCGTTTTATTTTTTAACGGCATATTGCAACTTCTCGCGTCCCTCTTGTAGATACAAGGTGGCAGACAGAAAGGCTAATGACTGGCGAGCATCGGCAAATGTATGAAAGTTCTGTAACTATTTATTTTTGCGGATCCTCATACAGAGTTTATTGTTTTTATCCGTTATTGAATAAACTGTTTTCAGAGTTTTCATACATTCCAATACAAAGCTACAGACCATTTTTCAATACCAGATTCTTTGGCATTATCAAAACATTTCTTTTACTTTCCAATGACCAAGTAATGCTGACATGTTTGTGTTTGTGAACATAAGGCAAGATCAACTATAGAAACACGTTCAAGCAGGTGAATTGGCACAAACGAAAAGTGAGGTTACACCAAATAAGCCGCGAAAACCATGCAGTATTACGTCTCCTGTCAATATCTTTTCCACTCACATATTTGAAATGAGATTCAACCAAGGTCGAATAGTTTGCAATTTTCAAGAATTCGATTTGGCTAAACAAATGCCAACCTTGTAAGAACAACTTCAAAGATATTAATAGAAGGCAAACGCATTAGTCGGATTCCTTAATCAGCAATGTAGATTAGCAGACGCGAATAATGATTATTAATGTGGTGAGGGAATAGACTGACTTGCATATATCGAGAATTCGTTTCCATCAACAAACTTAGCATAAGTTTTGAAGCATAGTTTACTTCAAGAATGATATATGTATCGGGATTCAATTCATGAACAAATACTACTTTTTTCAAAAAACACAAGTGAATTTTAAGTTTTCTCGAAATATATTTATTTATTCATCACTTTCTATGTTGTCCCCTTCAAAGGGGGATGCCAACTTATCGTTCATTGTTCATCGGATTCTTCAACTTCTTCAACTCTAACGAGGTAATAAAGCAAACATTTTTGAAATGTTTTACCAACGCTTGCAATAAAAATTTGCATAAAAATCCGTAAAAATCATCCCGGAGGTGTCGTGCTTAGAAATAACCTGGCGCCACCGCCCCAAAATCTATTGTGACCGGGTAAAGAAACAAACGGTTCGGAAATATATATCATTATATTAAATTTAGAGTCATAAACCATCCTCCGAATTATGTCGGACACTTTTCTACCTGTGATTTGCTATCGGGATCACATACTCGAAGCAAGCCGAGATCGTCGCTCACTTTTGTTGGTTCGAGAAACCGATAAGAACTAATGAAAAGGTACCGCTCAATTATAGGTTTCCGAATTCCTTGTGAAGGCAGCGATTCTGCTGAAGGGGTGAATGAGAATGTCTACCTGTAAACTATCCTTACAAAGACAGTAATGGTTGTATATCGCTGTGAAAAAATAAAACACTTATATGTGAAGCCCCGTGAGTAAAGATTCATTACTCACGTTAGTCCCCACATCAAGACTTATCAAGGGGCTGGAAGGAATTGATATACTAGAAATACTACTTCATAAAAACTACTACCTTGCTTTGATCAATATCGAAGTAGCCCGATGGTCAAACCTGAAGGTAATTAGGTACGCTGAATCGGAAACATGAGTGGACTGTATCACAGAACGGGTGAGGCGAAGTTAGCCCCTCGTCGATGAGCCCTATGACGCTTGCGACGTAAGCCAACATAGGAAACAGTGCCATCACATAAAATGGCAAGGACAACCCAGAACTGTAACCGTCCCCGAGCCCTAAATATGAAAGTGTTCATATTTCGGGCTTCGTTCCATACAGAGTAATGATAAGACTACATTGGGCCTCAACGCCACATCAACCATCCAATTGTTTGGTAAGGTACACTGCTTGGTTCATGGGTATATACAAATTTTATGCTTTGGTCCTCAAAAATAGCGGCAATTATACTCTGTTTCCCCTACAAACTAATCGGCTTTGTTAAGAAGCTGGGTCAGTTTGGCTGAGTGTGAATAGGTGTGAGCCACAATAAACCCTTGCGGGTTGCGGTGGAGGGTCGAACAGACTCACTTTAGATCTAACCTAACTCTGTTTCCCAACAATGAAAACTAATAAATGATCAGACAAAACTCTGTGATATGATAATGATATGCCACAATTGTTATGCGGGTTTATAATACGTTACCAGCTCAACCCTATTTTTGTATCGCAAACACGAAATTTTATGAGCTTTCGGGTCGTTTTATATCGGCAGTGGCGTGAGTTTGAGTACATAATCAAAAATACTTTTTAAAACTACTAACTGTGTTTATTTACTCATATACAATTTATATTGTTGTAATATTTTCGGTTGGAATATTTATAAAATAATAAATAGGTATGATTATTTAGGAAGATATTAGGTATAAACAAAAATTATCGTGTGTTATCCCATGTAGAAAGGTATTGATGGAAAATATTTGATGACTACAGATAAATGAGATATTCAATTGGATTACCTCATTTTTCTGTGGCTGTTGATGAAATATTTACTTGTCCTTAATATACATTTCATTTGAGATACTGAAATAAATATTTGTTTCAAATGGAGCATAATTAAAAAGCCCCAATTTTTGGGGCTTTTTAATTATGCTCCACCTGACCTTTTCAGGGGAATTTCCAATGGTTTCAAACTCAAAACATGTCCTCATCACAAACTTGACGTGTTTTTGGATTTTTGTAGTTCTGTCTTGCCTAAGTGACTGATTATTCTATGGTATGCATGCCAAAACTCTTCTTCCCTTTTTTGTATAAATTCGAAATTATCGAATGCAACCGCGCTGCATTGTTTATGTTTTGTCTCAAGAGCGCCGCCTCTAATCATAAGTTAACATAATAACTTCATTTTTATTGTCTGCTACAGGTCGATACGGCGGGTCAAATCATGTTGTTTGAAAACAATTAGAAGAGGTTAGGGCCCTCGCCATTATCGTTATGCCGCAATAAAATCGATACTTTCGTTAGATGTGGCCTTGTCCCTTTGGGATGTTTTGAACCTTACGTAACTCTTCACGATTACGTTCTAGGTTTGTGAAAAACTCCTTCGAGAGAATGTCTATTTCAGTTAGCATATTACTAACATGTTAAAAAAAGTGGTTGAGTTTTGTAAAGAGAACAAAATCCACCAGAGCCTATCAGGTGAAAACGGTGGCTGTTCTATAAGATTTATTGAGTTTTTAGCCAAAGAATCGTTCACAATAATAGTCTTGTGAGATGGTGCTTTCCCGATGATATCTCACATAAACTTTGTTTTATTTAAATTTAAAGATAGGAAGGGTAGCGGCAATTTCATTTGTATTATTCATTGTATTGTATTACTTATCAAGATTTTATCTTTAGATAGGCATATTTTTATCATTATCAAAGAAAATCCGTTCCTGTTATTGTTATCCATCAATGATTTACTTCAAAACGATTGATTGCAAGTTCTATATTTTTCATCAATTGCTTTGTTTTCTAGATAACAGTTACACCAGATGAGATATCCGTTGAATAAAAAGCCTAATCACTAATAACATTATCAATAAACAGTTGCACCCACAAACACTCTTGAATATTTTTAGAAATCGTTCTCAAACAATCCCAACGTTCTGAGGCAAGACTTTAAATTAAAATAATTGAATAAAAGCCATTGTTTCAGTGACAGCGGGGCCGTAATGTCGTCGATGAATATTTATGAGTTTGCTTCAAGTAGGAATAATTGAATTTTAATATTCATTCATGCGACGCGTTCAGATGAATAGTTCCTCAAAGCAAACAATGAACAGCACTGGAGGACATCGAACTGAGGATGGGAGATATACACGAAGATAAAAAATGTTTACCATCTGTTCAACATGCAGAGATGCAGGTGATGATCTTAGAGGCATGTTAACAAAAACTGGCAGATATCCTGTGTGCGAAATTTCTACAGCACCCGAAATGTGTTTTTTCAGGGAATATATGGCTAAAAATAGCTATTTATCACTGGTAGGTATGTCGATGGCAAATATTTCAAATATGAAAATATATCTTCGTAGTAATCTAATTATTCTTAGCAGTTTGCTGTGACAGTTTTCATTATTGATAACATTCTTACAATAGTTTTTTATTTTTATAGTTTGCTCAGAGTTTAACTGTTCACAGTTTTCTTTACGAGTACATTTTTTATGCAGATCATATGCTCTTTTTCTAAGTTGACTACTCTTATATTTGTCATTAGTGTCAGCTGTCATCAGTAGATGTTTGTATTATCCATTTCTGAGCTTTATTTCTTGTTTGACTTCATAATTCTGATGAATTTCACTAGTTCGGACTTCCATTGTCTAATATATAAAATGATTTGAAATCCCTGAGACACCTAAAAGAGAAGAATTAAAAATCAATAG
>WOGP01000616.1:0-23121 GCA_015342065.1 Leptinotarsa undecemlineata | reverse complement strand
CTTATTACTGGACAAATCTTACTACAGTCATAAGGAGTATTTAGAGGATTCTTTTATAGAAGAATAATAATTTTTCAGTTGCTGTTTTGCTTTAGTTCCCTACTTTCCCCATCTAAATAAGGGTCTTCGGACGCACCCCTCCGAGGGGGTGGGTACTACAAAAAATCTGATGAGTCTGAAATTCGTCACCTTATTTGCGACCACCTTCTCGATAATTTTGGAGAAAATACCAAGAAGAGCAATGGCTCTGTACTTTTCAATACGGCATGGGTCGTCTTTTATGTAAATAATAATCACCGAGGCTAACTTCAAGTTAGAAGGGAATTTCCCTTATGTGATTGAGGAGTTGAGGAAATGTGCTTAAGTTGGTACAATAATAAAAACGTATTCCTCAATAACTGAAACTGAAATTTTATCCGGTCCGGTAGACTTCTTGTTATGTAAATGATGAATTATTTTCGCAACTTCACTCTCAGTGGCAGGTTCAAAAAACATGAATTCGCATGTGCTCTGTCCTGCTGTACAGGTCGTTGACAGTTCCAAACTAAGATGATCTGATAGTTTTTCTTCAATTGTTGTTGATAAATGGTGGCCAGAGGCAGAGGTCATATCTAGTGGTTGGGTCAAGGTTTTTCCATTATAGATTACTTCTTTGATATTTTTCGATTGTTTGCCTTTGAACTCATTCACTATATTCCACACCATTTACGTTTCGTTTTGTGATGCTTCTATGATTTTGCCATAAAAGGATTTTTTCATCCGCGATCTGTTCTCCAGCCTCTTTTTTAAGATCTTTATATTTATTTTTAATGTGTTCATCTGTTACCTTTTGCGTAGCCAATCTATGTTACGTAGGTTTTCCAAGAAGCTATCGAACATAATATCTATATCTTCTGAGAAGCCGACGTTAAAATCTGAGTGGAAGAGATGGAATTTAAATTCGTTCGGAGAGTATTCAGTAATTTTTATATAGGTATGCCGTGTTGGTTCAATTGGTTTCTCTTCACTTAAGGTAAGCTGACATTCTGCAATTTGTCCATAGTAATCTGAGAGACCAGGGTCAAAGTTTTTGGTTTTTATAAGGTTAGGCACGTTTGAAACTACATAGTCTATGAAAGAATAGCTGGTTGATGTTCTCGTTGTGAATATAAGGGTATAATTTGTATTGTTTGATGGAGGTCTATATAAATTTATGACTCAGTATTCTTTATGGAACGATATAGCAGAAATTTCAATTATCAATTCAACCGAATATTTGTTGATGGAGCTTACAGTTTGACAAAATGGTGCGATATTGTTCCTACCGAAAATTGTGACGCCAGCATGTATATGATCACTACGACTGAAGTAATGTGAAACGGCGTACTGCACATTTATTAGGCCATATTTCAGGATCGTAGACATATTTCACGTTCGATATTGGAAAAGACACTTCGAAAGATGATGTTTTTTCAAGAAAACTGCTGAGTGATTCCGCTGTTTCTTCTGGTGACACCCTGTATACATGGAGGTAACCTAATTTTGGTACCGTTTCAATTACTCCTGAACTGTTTTTCCCTATGTCAATGTTTTGTTTTCGTAACTAGCTGTTTTGGTAGGTCGTTAAACCTCTATTATTTTTTGTTGCCTTTGTCGGGTGTGATACAATACATTTGTATTGATTTTGTTAGATTTTGTTAGTAGAAATCTCCGATGTTGACACAGACTCAGATGTTTTGAGAACTTTGAAATGTGAATTGCTGGTGGAACTCGTGAGTCAACAACAGTATTCTCTTTTTGATTGACGTTGTAGTTTAGTTTACGTATCAATGTTTGGGAGATTGTTTACATTATAATAAATTAATAAGAATTTCCTGATGGCGGATTCGTTTTTCGAGATATACAACAAGTTGTCTTAGTAGTTGGCATTCTCGACTTACTGGTTCATATTGAAGTTTTTTGGTCACGCATTTTCGTCGAAGACATTCTCTATTGGAGGTTAGGTCCGAGTCTTGGCGAGTTTCTGAATCATCCTTCGATTTTTCACAATGATCTTGGACAAAATCTTTCAATAATTCATTAGTCTCATTACCAACAGGCACTATTTTATTCACAAATAAATTAAATATCTCACTTTTTGTCAGTTTATTTAGCTCAACACAAATAAGTTTGTCTGTTTTGTCGGCCATACTTCGACACATATTCAATTTATTGTAGCTTCTGAAAACACCCTAGATTTTGTTTTATAAGAAAGAAGACATTGGCAGATCACGATCTTCAGATAATATGGTTTTTCCGGGTTTCCCAGCAGCTGAAAAAGCAAATGCGCCACTGGAATCAATGAAGTCGCCTCGGAGCGCCAATTAATTTTTATTGTTGTTTTTTAATTTCATGCTACGTATTTTGGAAGTGTTATCATTATACATTTTTAATGTTCCATAATTAAATTGTTTCGAAATCCTTTTTCATACGTGTAATTTAGGTAGTTGTCTCAAGTAGGCTTTTTCTTTCAGGTTGTATCAGAAAGTTACTTCTTTGCATGATATACAAATCTTTATAGTTTTTAGTTTGGAAATTAATTGTTTTTAGAATCTTTTTGAATAAAAGGAAGAAAATGAAATGTTTCATTTTTCGAAAATGGACCACTCCTTAAAACATATCCCTTAAGAATCAATAAAATAATGTTATATATTTTACCTGATATTTTTGAGCGAATTATAACGGTACCAAATCTCTAACACATTACAAATGTTCTCCCTAGTTCCACGCACCCGGTTTTTCTCTACAGGAAATGATAATGACTTGAAGTCTTGTTCTTTCTGGCTTTTTCGGTAACAGAATGACAAAAATATTTCTGATGTGGTAGTGATGTTCAATCTCGATTTGAAAACTCCGTTACATTTGAGTAAACATTTTTTGTACCACTAGAGACATCAAATGTGCTCAATCATAATTTTTGTACACAATGGCGTTACATGATTGCATGAAATTGAAGTTCCACGAACAAACTTTTCCAATTACTCCAGAAACCCAATCAGAACAAACACGTATAAACCCAAACTTCTTTCGGAAGTTGCCGGAAAGGAAGGACGAAACAAAACTCATACCCTACTAACGACCGCTATCAAAAATCATTATCCTCTTATGGCTGTTAATTTACTACATATGCAACATTATTATGTTTTCCTTATGTTTTCCACATAGCTGAAAACCTGTTGAATGCCCTATTTATTCAATTCACTATGGAATAGAATAGAATAGAATTTTTATTTGCCAATATTTAATACAATATTGTACATTTGATACGTCAATTAAATACAATAGAATCATGTAAGAAAATAAATGATCATAGGACAGATTGAAAACTGAATCATCACATTTAAACACATAAAAATATTTTAAAAATATGATTGAATAATATAACTAATATACCCAAAGCCAATATCTGATTGTGTTTTTGATCGGGGAAAATCTCTTTGGGAATCTAGAACTGGCCAAGCAATGAAAATTGAAGACATGAAAAACCAGAGGGCATGGGATAAATCATTACTAGATCAAGCAACTGGTATTTTATTGAAGACAGCTTCTGACACTTAGGCTCGTCTTCTCGCAGTAACTGTGAAATAATCTGGTGCTTGGTTAAATGTTGTTCCTGTAGCATCACTTGGGAATCTATTGGATGACGACTCTTTCAGACTTGCTATTGGATTTCGACTTGGTACACCACTGTGTGTCCAACACTTTTGTGAATGTGGTGCATTTGTGGATGAATCAGGTACTCAAGGGTTGAGCTACCGTTTTAGCGCTGGTCGTTTATCTCGACATTATGCAGTTATTGATCTAATCAAAGAGGCTTTAACTTCAGCTAAAATTCCTGTGATTTTAAAACCCATAGGCACAAGTCGAGACGACGAAAAACGGCCAGATGGTATGACACTTGTTCCATGGAAAAATGGAAAATCTGTGTAGATACATTAGCAACTTACCATCTGCCTGCTACTACTGCGAAAGCTGGTGCTGCTCCCTCTTCAGGAGAATGTTCCAAACTACGGAAATATCAGAATTTGGGAAATAATTATATCTTTCGCCCAATAGCTGTTGAAACGTTTAGTGTTTTTGGTTCTGAAGCCTTATTTTTCATGAAATTGGAAATAAGATTACAGAAGAAACCTACGAATCAAAAGCCACATCTTTTCTCATTCAGAAAACTAGTATAGCCATCCAAAGAAAAAATGAAGCTTCGTTTTTCGGTTCTCTTCCTGATTCCAAAAAACTTGATGAAATTCATATATTTCCTGAGAACCAATTTCACAAAGAAAAGAGAGGTATTTACAAACCACTTTTTGAAATTAAAATAAAATCAAATGGAAAAAATACTTTCTCTCATCAATATTCTCAAATGGGTTTCAAATACATTTCGAATTGCTCAGTGATAAATTCTTCAGTCAAAACCTTTGGGTTGTATGGTTATAAAAAAATTGGTAACACCTGTTTCATGAACAGCGTAATTCAAAGGTTATCAAATACGAGATGGTTATTAGAATATTTGAAAAAGGATGAATTCATGAAAGATATCAATTCTTGTATTTCTAGTATGAAGGGTGCTTTAATCAAAGCGTTTGCAGAAGTCATTAAGTAGTTGTTGTCAGAAGATTCATTTGATAAAGTCGTAAATATAGCCTCCTTGAAAATTTAGATTAAAAGTTTTGCTCCTCGATTCATGGGTAATTCCCATCAAGACACCCAGGAGTTTCTTTGTTATCTTTTAGAAGGTTTACATGAAGACGATAATATAATTGATGAGAAACCTAAACCAATTTCAATGGAGACTGACGAAGAATTGAGCGACAGCGGAAATGCACAAGAGTTCATGGCTCACATATATGAGGATGCATAACTTTAAAATTGTAGATAATTTCGTTGGTCAATTGAAATCCACGATGAAATGCACATACTGTGGACACTCATCAGTAACATTTGATCCTTTCTGGGATTTGTCTCTCTCCATACCACAAAGAACCGACCAATTAAGTTTGTGGCAATGCTTGGGTTTGTTGACAAGAGAAGGAATTTTGGATGGAAATGAAAAACCGACGTGTTCGAAATACAAGGAAAGGAGAAAATGCACAAAGTCCCTATCAATCCACACGTTTCCCCATATTTTAGTAATACATTTAAAATGATTGTCTTCAACGAAAAGTAGAAGGGCAAATTGAATGAGGTCATCGAATTTCCTCTAGAAGGATTGGATATGGTCAATTTTGCAGCAGAAAATGTGGCTACTTGTTGTTATAATCTCTATGCACTTTTGAATCACAGTGGGACTACTAACAGAGGACATTATACAGCATACTCCAGACACTCGTATATTGGTGTACTCGTATACAAATACAACGATTTACACGTGTCACCAATTTCACCCAAATCACTTGTGAGTGGAAAAGTATACGTCCTCTTTTATGTAAAGGATGGAACAAAATCGCACCTTTAAGATAACCACGGGAAGGTTTTTTGTGCAATTATTATTTATTTTTTGTTAATTTTTTCACATGTACCGGTTTCTTCAATTTTGAAATAATATTGTATTGTAGCAACGAATTATTTTACGTTGATTCTTGAAGGAAAATAAACATTTAAAATACGCTTATAACATATTTGATATGTTTTATGTGTACAAATGAATTATTAAATCATTCATTCAACAATTCAATTATTTCAAGTATTATATTCAATTGAATTTGACTTTCTTCAATTGATCTTGAAATTTCAAATTATGAAATTTATCGTCACGATAGTATCATAAATTCTATTGAATATTTGGAATACACTCATTACTTATTTGATATGTAATAAATGTATAAATGAATTCATAAATCAACATTTGAAGTTCGAGAAATTCAATTATTCCAAGTAATGTCAAGTTATTCCACACACAGTACAATATGTCGATAGTATCAAAACGAATTCTACTGAATATTTGGAAAATATGAATGAACCTAAAAGAATAATCAAATAAATCACAGCAAGAAATTTTGTAAAACAATTATAACTTCTTACGTGCGTAAATAAATACACGCACCCTTTTTATAAACCCAAAATGAATTACATGATCTCGTCACATGACAGTGACGTGAGTACAGAATAATTGAGATGAACCCTAAGTGGTCTCCTTCTTAGGTTCAAATCACATATCATAAACATCTGAATAACATCCCGACAGGACAAGTGCCGCCCTAGATAAACATCTTCGAATACATTTCCCGTATTTTTCAAGGACAATAGCCGTAGCAGGCGCTGAAACCTCATTGATATCCCCGTATCATCTTCTCGATTCCAGCAACCGTTGCCTGGTCTACCGAGTCATACGGTTCTCATAAAAGAGGATTGCTTTGAAACATCGTAACCTCCTTTTATCTGTGTTTACTGGAAAGGACTCGTTTCATAACAACGTGGCACGCGTTCTTTTGCAAGCCACGTCACATTCGCTTTGGATGAGAGGCATTCATCACGAGGCAAACAAAAATTTGTAAGGTCGAATGTGTATGATCCTGCAGGAAAAAGAGCTCATGCGCCAGGGGCGCATCAGGAACTGAGTTACGATAGTATATGAAGGAGATTTTTATGTAGCTGTCGTGCAATTTCTATAGATCGATCAGTAATTCTTGGAATTTTTCATGGACCGTTTAATAAATAATCGATTGTTTCACTCCCATTCCTGTCAATGTCTATAAAAATTTATATCAATTCCAACAAAACTTATCAAGTTGTTCATTACTATGTTTGATGAGTAACTATCAACAGTTTCAATAACGTGAAAATGTATTTATTCTTCATTCAACACCGTCAGAGACAAAATGGGGCTGAAAGAACAGAAGCGACAACAAATCTTTCTCCAGTGACTTGCGATGTGTAAAATAGCTCTTCAGGCTCTTCAGCCTGCTACTTTTTTTTGACATCTCCATGGTACAGCTGATACTTAAGAAGCACAAGTTGAGTATATGAAGTGTTTGCAGACCAGTGACATCTAAAATCTTAAAAAAATCTACGAGAAAACATACTTTCAAGTATCTGGAATGCTTCAACAGAAAGAGAAAATCAAAAGGAGATCTTTCATCATTTGTTTCCCATCTTTAAAATGATGCAGTCAAAAATTAGTTTCATGTTTTGAGGCAGTAATAAAATTATGGGAAAGTATATATCAGTCGTGCATATATAGCAAGTATTCTTCAATTTTTCGCAATATTTTTGTTTCATTCACTATGAGCCTATTGACCGCTTGTTTCGCGTTTTCTAACTCTGATCCTAATATCAGTCAGTTTACCAGAACAATTAGCATTCCGCATAGATCGAGTTCTTGTTGAAAATGCTTCATTGAACGCAGTGATGAGAGATAAGGTAATTATTCTACCATCAGTTGGAATCAACAGAAATAAGTATCACATTAATATTATTTCTAAGTTGCAGTATTTTGAAAGTTTATCTTCAGAATGTATCACCAGTATGCAGGGTGTTAATTTAAGTATGTACCATAAATTGAACAGACGATTCTTTAGGTTATTTTAAGACGAAATGTTCATATAAACATTGGTCCGCAAATCCTTCGTTCTCAAGATACAGGGTGTTATAATAAAAATAAAAAAAAAGTTATTCATAAATATCTTAATTTTGTTGTAATTTGGGAATGGTATTCATAACATTAAGGAGCTGATTTAGCCCAAACGTGATTCAATTCATTGAGTCAAGTGGCGTCTCGATCGAGAATTGAACAAATATTTTTAACTTGAAAATGTACGCCACTGACTTTTGTGTGATTTTCATTATTTCATTGGATTGAGTAATTAGAAATACAACTTTTTTGTTTCTTGAATTTTTTTCGTATCTTGCTCAGTTTTTAGCAAAAAAATCTCGACCCAATTGCATATCCCTGGACCTCACAAAGAATAATATGGGGAATTGAGTGTTTCTTTTGGAAATTATTATTTTTACAATTTTTCATTACTAATTATGTAACAATAACAACAAATATTAAATAACATTAACATATAGACTAACGAATTGCACTAAATTAACTGTTGGAAATGGCCTCCTCGCTTCAATACAACCGTCTAGCCGCCGCATCATTGAATTTCGCACTCTTCTGAAAATACCTGGCGTATTTTTTATTATGTCACATGAATTAATGATTTTATTCCGTGAATCCTCTTCACTTTGGATAGCAGTTTTGTATACCAACGCTTTAAAGTGTCCCCAGAGAAAATAATCTAAGGGATTCATTTCGAGCGAGCGAGGTGGCCATGGGTGTGGGCCTGCTCTCTTAATCCAGCGATTATGGTAATTTTCATCAAAAAATTGCCGTGCCACTTCTAAAAGTTCAGGTAAAACAAATTCTAAAAACATTCGGTATTCTTCTCCATTAAGTCTAGGTGGAAGGAAGTAAGGCCCAATGAGATGGTCACCGACAATTCCAACCCAAATATCAAAAGAAAACTATTAACGAAACTTATTTTCTATCAAGGCGTGTGGATTTCGGCCCAAATGTGATTCTTGTGGACCTTAATAACTGAATTGCGAGAAAAACAAGCTTCATCTGTAAACAATATTTGACTTAGGAAATCTGGATTTTTTTTATTTTACCGTGTAATCAATTAGAAAAAGCTATTCTTACAGGCAAATCTCTGGGCAATAGAGCTTGCACATGTTGCATGTGATAGGGATATAGCTGCTGTGCTCTGCCACACTATGACATGTGTAATATTCAGTTCTTCAGCTATTTTCCAAGTAGTGGTATGAGAATTTACTTCAATCTCATTTAAAACAGCTTCTTCAATTTGAACTGTTCGTACCGTTGCAGGCCTCCCAATGACAAACGTCGATCTTTTAAAGCTGCCTGTTTCAGAAAGTCGTCCATGGAGATGTACAAAAGTTCTTCTATTACACGCTGAGGAAATATTTCACGGTAAATGCATTTGGGTTTCCATGAGGCATTCCACAACAGAAATGCATATCAGTCATTTTACTGTTAGTAAATTGAACCATGTTATACAAAAATGGTTCGAAAAATAACCACTAAACATACTTTTTATAACAATTATAAATCAAAAGCTTATAGCGGTTGTACTGAAGCCGAAGGAGGCCATTTCCAACACTTAATTTAGTGCAACTCGTTAACCTAGATGTTAATGTTATTTAATATTTGTTGTTATTTTTACATAATTAGTAATGAAAACTTGTAAAAATAATAATTTCCAAAATAAACATTTAATTCCCCATATTATTCCTTGTGAGGTCCAGGGATATATAATTAGGTCGACTTGTTTTTCTTGAAAACTAAGCAAGATACGAAAATAATTCAAGAGACAAAAACGTTGTATTTCTGATTGCCTAATCCAAAGAAATAATAAAAATTGCACAAGAGTCAATGGCGTACATTTTTCAAAAATACTCCTTCAAATCCAGCTCGGGACGCCACTGTACTTAATAAATTGAATTGAATCATGTTCGGGTTAAATAAGATCCTTAATGTTATAAAACCATTGCCAAATTACAACAAAATTAGGTAAAGGATATTTAAGATATTTACGAATAACTTTAATTTTTTTTTTATTTTGACACCCTGTATCTTGAGTTTATATGAACATTTCGTTTTAAAATCATCTAAATTATCGTTCGTTAAATTTATGGTACATACTTAATATATTGTTTATCCAAAAAACAGCTTTGTACATTTTTTAACATTTTTATTGGAAAAATGTTGACTGTTAAATTGAACAGTGTCAATTAAGGAGAAATAAGGTGTGAAGGTGACCTAGTGAATAAATGCTTGTGTTTTTGAATAGTTTATCTTGTGAAAAAGAAGGCTGAAAAGTTGCCCTTTTCTGAGCTTTGAAGGGCTGTAAGTTTGTAAATAAGGAAGAGCGCCGCTTTTTTCTTTCGGATTCGTAATCTACGCAACAAAATACGTAAGTACACGAATATTTACCTATTTACATAACAAACTAGTCACTTTTTTGTTACAAACAAGTAAAACACAGTCACATTTCTATAAATTTAATCTTTGTACACTTTTGAAAAACTACAAAATACAAACTTCAACACCTAGAAGTAGAATTAGTAGAATACCATTTGTCTTTCAACTAGGGATCCTCTAAATGAGTTATTTTATACATACATCACTATCGTATGAAAATAAATAATATCAATTAATATTTAAGCTAATTATTAAATAAATACTATATTTCAATTGATGGTATTTTGTCAAGAATACACAGCCGTTCTCGAAGATATACAGGATGTATCTTGAATGAATGGTGATCACTTGTCGTATTTCATGAAAAAAAAAGTTCATATGGACGTCTGTCATAGCTTTATTAGTTTCACTAAAAATATTGTACTTTTATTAATGACTCGCAATTATTTTCGCCGATTCTGATCAAACTTCGAGTGTTTGTTTTGAGTAGCAAAAGAACTTCTTTTCATGAAAATTGATTTGGAATTTCCATTCCATTGGCGTCGCAGAGAGTTACTTGATTGCTATTTATGGTAAAAATATTTGTACGCCACTGTTTTCGCTAGGTTTAATATTGCTTGAAACAGCTGCACTTATGTCATGAGTCAGTTCAAACTTGCTGGGTTTGATATGTAATTAAATCAGAAGTAAATAATTTATATACTTTATTTTATTACATATTCAATTTTTACTTCAATTCAATAATGTTGGTAAATAAAAACTATAGAAAAAAACCTGTACAAAGGAAAGGTTTTATACAAATGCAATAAAAATGACAAGCTGGTTTCTTTCTTCATCATTCTGTGACTAAGAGGCGTATAGGAAATAGATAATCATGCGCGAAAATATTTTAGATTTGTATGTTGAAGAATAACCTACATCAAACAATTGAGGAAATTATGTTCTCAATTTAGTGCATTCGTATGTTCAATCTGACTCTGACAAGAATATCAAACTTGTCAAAAGACAGTGGCGTAAATTGATTTTGATCATACATATCAATCAGATTACCCTTTGCGACGCCACTGAAATAATTATCCCAAATCTAATTTCATGAAAAGAACTCTCTGTTACTGCTAATAAACACACCTAGTTCTATAAAATCGACAAAAAGACTTTTGAGTTATTATTGAAAGAACAATATTTTTAATAAAGCTTTGATATCCCGGAATCGAAGCAAACGTTCATGAAAACTTCTTTCTATAAAATATGACAAGTAATCACCATCTGACATTGATGACTTCATTTAAATACACCTTGTACATACGGTCGATAAATAATGTGCCGTTTGGATTTTTGCCCCTACTTTGACTTAATAAAATACGTGTTGCAACTTCAACTATTTTTTGATAAGAAAAAAAAACATTTCAGGTATTATTCTTACATCTAATTAAATATTGAAGATCCAGAAAAACATTAAATTAATGAGAGTGAAACTTGAGATACTTTCACAACAAAATTATCTGTATGCAAATTTTCGAACTGAATTATGGTTGACGTATTCATAATATCTCATCCAGAAGAAAAGCTCGGGAGCAACGAGTTAAATTCATCTGGCCATTGTATAGCTTAATATTGTCATAATAAAAATAAATTAATTGTGGCACATATTTTTCAACCGAGAGTTACAAAATTACGAATTCTTAAATTAATATTGTACAAAGTTGGGTTCAGTTCCAACTAAAGATTCACAGTGTCATTTTTGTAGGAGAAACCCAAACATTATTCTAAAGTTAACCCAATCCAAGGACGTATTTTGGTAGTTGTATTGTCAATCGAGGAATCGACATCAAAACAGACATTCTGAAAAATATATTTTTTAAAAATTACCTTGAATGTATGTGTATAAACTATAAAGTATATGAGTGAAAATAAATTCCCACGAAATACTACAAAATCTAGAAAGGCAGCATGCAAAACTCAATTTTATTATTCATGCAAACTATGCAACAATTTACTATTATATATACTGTGAGTAAACCAACTCAGGCACTCTCCAACAACTTTTTTGTTTCTCCTGGTATCAGTGTGGAGTTTTGTTGGTTCAAATATTAAATTGTTTCAATAGTATATTAGAGTAGGTTATCCATGAGATCCAAGTGATCCTCTTCCAAATACCTGTTCAATCCTCAAAAACACTTTTCCGATACAAAATTCTGACAAATTGAATAAAAATTTGAACTACTTGATCACAATCCATATCAAAACTCACTAATATAGTTTGTGGTTTTCACTGTAATACGTTTACCAAACAGAGACAGGTGGTTCGCTATGTTATTATTCGCGCAGTTCTTGGTGAAGCGAAAGGCATATTACGGTTTCGTAAACCTATTGTTACGATTTCCCTGTTAATTCAACAATAAATGACCACAGTGTACAATTAAACTCAACTTTATTTCATTACTACATCGCCACAAAAACTTCAACTGAACATATCGCCTTATTAACTTACTTTGTACCGCATTTTCAACTAGACTAACCTCATCTGTCTGTTGGTAGTGCGTATATATCTCAATGGCAATCTTCGGAAGCCGACAGGAATATTCACCTAGCACTATCGAGAAGCACAAGAGGAGTTAAGCGCGACCTTGGCCAAGTCACAGTCGACTGACGTAGATCAGTAGCGGCCGCAGTTATTTTTTTAAGGGATAATTTACAACACAACCCCCTTCACTGAAAATGTTCGCCTAGAACAACGTTCCAAGTAGGAACATCACGTTCCAAGTAGGAACTCAATCGACTTGGCGAGACTTGCCGAGACTTGCCGGGACTTGCCGAGACTTGCCGAGATTTTATTTCGAAACGTTTTTTTTCTAGAACTTCGGACTTGTTTCTAGGTGACAAGTGTATTCCATACACCAGATCGTTTTTTTTTATTACCAGGTAAGGCATATGTCATGTTCCCTGCTTTTTGGAATACAAAACTTTTCCGTCGTTGGGGTTGGTTAAGCTCTCCTTGTAGCTCATCGACATTGACTTCTTGTCAATTATTATCTCCACCGTGTTGCTGGAGAGCTGTCATTTGGAAATTTCAAGTTTGTGGACAATTTCTAGCCTCTCCGTCAGATTAATCACATACTCTAAATGAGGTGTTCATTGACATTCATCGGATGGACTGCCACACATTACGTCTTTCGGAAGCTCCAGTTCTTGGCCGGTTAACAACATAGCTGATGTGTAATATGTCGCGTTACATGCCAACAGAAAGAGGGGGATTTATTCCAGCCTCTTTGGTTTTCAGAGACAAACATCGAGAGGTAGTTATTTATGGGGCATTTGCGCCTTTCGATCATTTCATCGTATCATGGCTGGAAAGCAGTTGTTCTTGTCTTCTTTATCCCCAACGAGCCATCGTTTCTTTCATTTTAATCAAGTGTCGGCTAATTCCACCACATCAGTAAGTTTTCCCGGGGGATTCAGTCCTCTCTACTAGGGAACAGTACTTTATAAGGCAGTTCGTAGTTGACAGCTGGAGGCATAAAGTCAAAGATCATTTCCAGAATGCTGCGACTCCAGAAAAATATGGAGAAGGGGTGGATCTCTATGGCCGCTGACGGTGTGGTACTGATGGCAACACTGATAGTCAGAGAAGTCTGTCTCTGTAAGCCAGAGAGCTTCGCCTGGGCCGTTTTCTGTAAAGCCTTCGGCCACCAGGCAATTGCACCATAAGTGAGTATTGGTCTGACAATCATCACATAAATCCAATGTGTAAATTTTTTTCCAAGTGAGCGTTCCAGGTGAGTCTTTTATCAAGGACAATGTTAAGATATCTCACCTCCGTTCCAAATGAAATGACCTCACTATTGAGGGAAAGTAGCGTTAGATCGTCCAATTTTCTCCACCTGATTAACACAGTTTTGGTGGGGTTGACAGACATCTGCTCCCTCAGGCACCAACTGTGAACATCGTCCAATGACGGAAGATATTACAAGCTACCCTTCCCGAGGTGGACCTTGCTAGGATGACAAGGTCATCTGCATAAGCTTGCAGACCAACTTGTCTTCTGTTGAGAGCATCAAACAGACTATGCATCAGGAGCGACCACAGAAGGGGATATAGTACCCCACCTTGAGGGCTGCCCCTGGTGACCCTAAACCTAATGGCCTCTCCTTGAAGTGTCATAGTTGCAGTTCTGTTTACCATCATGGCATAGATCCAGCCAATTATGGTCAATTATATATCTTTCCTAGCCAGAGATGGTCCTATAGATTTAGGTAGTGCATTGTCAAATGCTTCTTCAATATAACGAAATACAGCAACCGCAATCAGTGATACAAGTGATACAAATATACTGTGAAACAAGTGATACAAATATACAAGTGATACAAATATACTGAGTTTTCGGGAGTTAGTAGAGATCATTACCTAGTAATGTCAACTTAACTGATTGAATACCCTTCCGAAAAAGTGTGACAGGTCTAATGAGTGAAATAATATTATAGTAAAATTATTCTACGAGACAGGTTAGAATCATAAGTATCAGCACATAGAGAACATGCACATACAAAAAATTAAACCTACCTACATTATTGTGTTCATTTTCAAAATGTGTGGAAACCCTTACACCAAGCTATAAGAGATAAAAGTAAATCGTCATTAAAATGGTATATACAATATTTCACATTAACGATTATCAGAACCAAACCGTTATTTTATTATGCACAAAAAATGTTCCTTCCACCCAACAGTGATGAGATGATACTTACGAAACTGATATGGTATTATATATCCACTCTTTCCAACTTTTGCTTGTGGAAGAGTCTATTCTGGATTCTAATGCTTCGCATAAATTTCTTCTATCATGTGACCTTCCAGAATGTAGATCACACAAAATTTTTTTCTTGCACGCTACATCACAGCTTGGTCTAGCAGGACTTGCCTTATAATAATATCTGGAAAACCAAAAAACCGTCATAAAATTTCATGGAAGTTAATACCAAGTGACACGAAGTTTGAGAGATATTAGGTTTATTCAAAAGTTTTGCCGTTTTTATGAGACTACTCTAGACTGTAATGTCTCAATGAATACTTATTCAATTTATTCGAAATAAACTTCATTTAAATCAGTATACTCTTGCCAACGTATAAGGAGTTGATGTATTTCGCCAGTATGAAAATTGTATGCTTAAGATTAAATGAAGTCGACGAAGGCCGTGTTTGCCTGGTCTTGATTGGCGAAGGTTCTACCGGTAAGAAAGTGCTTGGAAAGATGTTCGGTTGGCGGAAGGTCTGGGGAGTATGGTGGCTGAGGCAGAAGTTTAACGCCCAGTTCGTTTGTCGGACGATAATTTGTGAAACATGCGAATGGAGCAGGATTGGACTTCTTCTGTTGACCAGTGCCGGATGCTGTTCACAGTATATACCACGACACAGTGGAATAAATATTCATTGAGATAGGGACAAAACGTTTCAAACAACCTAAAATAAATTGTGTTTTGGTTAGAATATTTTCCTGAACGTCCTCACTTGTAAAATAACTCGAAAAGCTTGGGATCATTTGACATTTTGGTCACAAGTTCGTCCCAATCTTGTGGCCTCAAAGCATCCAATCCAAAGGCCTGTTTGGCTGTGTACAACTTGAACCAAATGGGGTAACCATATAAATTTGCTTCTCTAAGATTCATCGTCCAAGACTCATGATCAACCACGGCCTGGAAAAAACCAGTACAAGATTTATCAAAATATATTTTGATTGCTTTGATTTTATGTATTCTAGTAAGGGAGTTGGTGAATTTATATAATTTTTCAAATCAACCGTTTCAAAAATAATGAACTAGTTTCCCTTAAAATATTCTGAGAAGCTGATAAATGTGGTATTACCCTCGTTGATTTATCATGATCTCCGTCCACGTAATAAATTCTATATCCAGGATTCAAGTCATAGTAAGGAGTGACGGAAGGACCAACGTAGCCTATACTCACTGCTCTACCTGTAAATAATAATAATACTATTAATAATTATTATACTTTTCATTGCCCAGTTTCCCATTTATAGAGCAAAAATTAACAATTCAACTATACATATTATAGCATTTTCTCATTTATATACAAAAATAAAATAAAATTATATAAAAATATATATATATATATATATATATATATATAAAGCAAAGGGTAGTCTTGACTGACTAGTTAAGGAGAAATACGGAATATTGTGGGAATGAATTGGGAATGCAGTCAAAGTATTGGGCTGTTGTTTAAAGAATACTCTTTGTTATTTGGTCGAGCTTTCGAGAATGTTTATTCCCTTTATCAAAATACATCTACGAGAAATTGCAATGTTTTCAATTAAAACATTCTAACTTTGACCTAACCTAAAATAGAGGGAAGTGAGAGATGAAATATTATTTCAATTCAATTAACAATAAAATTAATGTGAGTATTAAAAGTGAGTTGATAATCAAAATGGACACCTAGATCCTTGATAGTGTCAGTTCTATATAAGATAGATTCTTCGATATTGTATGCAAATTGTATTGTATTGAATTTTCTGGTGGATGCATTCTGCATTTGGAAATATTCAAATTGTAACGGTTTTTGCAACAACATAGGTGTTCAATTGCTGTTGCAATCTAGTACAATGATCTATTCGGTAACAGATGTGTATAACTTTAAATCATCAGCAAACATTCATCTATTGCAGTATAACATGTTGCATAAATCATTTATGAAAAGTAATAAAAATAATGACCCAAGATTACATCCTTGAGGAACTCCACTAGTGGCAAAATAAATATCTGAAGTGAAAATATTACACTAGGCATACTGCTTCCTTTGATCAAAATGTGATTTCAAAAAATGAATATAAATTTAATTTAAACCAGAAAGTTTATGAAGAAGAATCGCACGACTAATTTTATCGAAAGCTTTGGAGAAGTCGATGTACACATCAACCTAGCCTCTACTATCCAGTGTTTCACATAAAAACTGATCAAAAACACCCAGTTTAATAATTGTGGACCTATTCATTGAACTATATTGATGATCGAAAATAATGTTTGGTTGACAGGAAATAGTCTCGCTAGTATTGACATAACTTTGGATATTTTACTTATAGAGAAAGCTTGAAAATACATGGCAAATAATAGATATCGATGTGAACGTGTTGCATGTAACTTTCTTTACAGCTTGTCAAATCTAGGAAGAAACTTGAAAAATATTTCTCTCTCTATCTCTTCGATCTTTCTCTCAGTCTCACTGTCTTCTAACGACCGCAGATCTAGTGGGCGAGGTCATAACGGAATTCAGAAAGTTCTTCTTACAATTGACAATCTGTACATACAACCGTCTTACTCTATATATCAGTAAGAGAGAGAGAGAGTTTACTTGATCAATTATTTTTGATGTTTCAGTGCATTTTAAGCTCCCTATTTTCATCTTGATCAGGAAACCTTAGATGTTGAAATCTTCAGGTGTTGAAAATACCAGGTCATACTCACCTAAATCCTTGTGATCATAAAATACTTCAAACTCGTCGTAATGTGTATGACCAAAAAATTGAGCTGTGATAGTCGATTCATACCGACTAATAATGGCATAATAGTTCCGAGACCAAACTTTCAAACAATCCGAATGTCCAGGTGGAATATGACCTAGGAAATAGAAAACATTTAGGGTAATTTGGATCTTTGTATTCCGGCATTGGTCACCTACCTATGACATGTACTTTTTCACCGTTGAATTCAGCGGACTGTAATTCATAAATGAACCACTGCAGTTCGGTAGCTGGATCTGTGCTGTTAAGTAGAAGCCACCTGAAACCGAATTGAGTAAGACCTGATGGAAAAAGAAACCTTGACAATTTCTGATATCAATGGCGAAACGATTAAATAATCACTAAACAAGCTATTCGTGTGATTCAAATATAACTCTCGAATGTACCATAAACGTCCATGCAATACATCACATTTATGAGAAAAAAAATGAGAAAAGAAATATTTTTAAATAAAATTTAGAAACCATATGTATGTTCAGTCTTCATTATTGGTGTGAAACATCTATAGCCGCACGTAAAACCGGTTGCTGACGTGCATGCCGTGGCGACGGGTCGCTATGCGCAAGCGACTGTGCTGGTTAGGCGTTACGCCACAATGAGCTCGGATACGTATAGTGTATATAGTTTTGTTTACTATAGTAAACATAACCGGAGTTTCACTCAATTTATAATTTTCGAAAATAATTAAAAATTAAATATATCAGACAATGGTAATTTAGAAAGTGAAAGTGAGGAGCCTCCTGCGAAGACATCGGTACATTATATTTTTACACGCTTCACCTGAATGTATGTATGTATGTATGTAAGTACGTAGGTACGAATGTATGTATGTATATTTGTTTGTAATTCACAAGCTCGGAATCTGTATTTGACATTATTGCTTGTTCTATTCGTGGGCAGATGGTGCTGTGCGTAACCTCCTTGATATACCGAGATTACTGCTTGATCTATTCGCGGGCAGATGGCGCTGTACGGAACCTCCTTGTAATATTTGAACTCACTTTACATGTGTTTCTTCATTAGAAAAAAGTATTTTTTTTATTAACACGCGCGCCTGCTGCCTCATTTGTAACCTTCCTTTGCGTACCTGCTGCCTTGGGTTTGGTAGCTGATTTTCAGGCTCCCTCTGCGGAATCGGAAAATATCATTGGTCATTTAGACCAATGATATTATTGATAAATTTTTCGATTGTTAGTATCCACAATCGTCTTCGGGTGATAACTGTTATAACTGGAAGACGATTGTGGATACTAACAATCAAAACGTCGTGACGTAACTTGGTTTGGAATCTTTTAATTTCTAGTTTCATTTTTTGTTGATAATATTTTTTCACTTTTCATCTTGTATTAACTTTTCAATTTTTAATTTTTTTTTTATTGCTGCTTGTATGTTATTTCTTTGTAATTTCAGTTGGTCTTGAATAAAATTGTTGTTTTTCGATTTTTTTTTTTTATTTCTTTGAGGGATTTCAAATCAATTTATATTATATTAGACAATGGAAGACCGAACTGATGAAATAACCACATGCTCATTACCCAAAAACACCAAGTATATAAAGTCTCCTATGTTTGCTTGTATCGTCTCATTAATAAACTGCCATGCGATATGACGACACTACCACCTCAAATTTTAAAAAAACAGTTGAAAGTGTTTTTATCAGAAAAAGGTTTCTACACAATAGATAAATTTATTCTTGAAGTTGCTAATGTCAGATCACTGCCATTGTGACGTATATATCGTAACATGTTGTTTATTTATTTCTATTTTCTACATATAAATGTTAATATGTGTGTATGTATTTGGTTTACAATGTGTGTCACGTTATTTTTTTATTCAAATGACATCTTATATTATTACACATTTATATTATACCTGTGAAATATGACCTGTCCCATCTACATAATATAGCACAAAGGACTAATGAATCTATCTATCTATTAATATAACGGCCATAGACAACAACATGTTCTCGCTGAATGGGCTCTGGAGCAGTTGGCAAGGACCCTAATTTTCATCGAAAAATCATCTACACGGATGAGACCCATTTCTGGATGAATGGTTACGTGAAAAAAGGAAAGTGTTACATTTTGGACGATACCAATTTACATGAGAACCAAGAGTATCCCGAAAAAGTCACTGTTTGGTGTGAATTTTGGGGTGGCATCGTCATCGGTCCATATTTCTTTGAGAACGACGTTAGCCAGGCAATCACTGTCAACGGCGAGAACTGTAGGTCGATTATTACCAACTTATTTCGGCCGGAATTGGATGATCTGGATGGAACGATATGTCATTCCTCGAATCCAACATAACTCATGCCATCGGTCAAATTCAGCTTGATTTATGTGCCAGAGTCATGGAAAATTGGACGTTTCCGATGCGCTCCACCCAGAGAAGCAGTAGCGGACATGTGAAAGATGTTATAGTCAACACATAACGACATCAATATGTCCTTCAAACAAAAAAACATTTCGATTATAGCTCGCCCTCGTTTGATAGCTCGCGCACACTTTGTTATATTCAAATTTAAAAATAGGAAGCGCTTAACGAAATACCCGAATTAAGGACCTTGAAAACTAAATATAATAATTACTTGAGTAATATTGGAATTGAATAATAATTCTTACCAATTTTTGTTATTGCAATAGTTCATATTGAGAGATATCAATCTGAATCCTGGTCTAACCAAAACTGAGTAGAAAGCCCCTCTTCTCACAGTATTGCTCACTGAACTGGGCAGCCACTTTCTCCATTGGACATCTAGTTCATCGTAAAGCCAAGAAATGGAACTCTCTGGGGAGTCTACGTATGGAGGAGGAAAGCTGGAAATATGTTATAGTCAGTTGCGAGTTAGAGTTATTATCCCGAGAGGATACCTGTTGACAGGTGCTGATTCGTGATTGCCAAGAGCAGGAAAGATTGGCGTTCCGGGAAACATATCCGACATTTGCTTGACAGTGTCTTTCAGAATTTTCAGGTTTTCTTCTTTGGTTTGGTTCCAAATATCATGTGGAGGTAAGTCCCCAGTCCAAAGAATGTAGTCGATGTCCTGTGAAATTGCTTGTGATCACACTTCTCCAAGAAAAACAATAACTCTAACCCCAAGACGTTCAACTACGTTTCTATTGTATTGTGTGAAAACAAATACAAGAAAGAAAAATGGCGTTTTGGGGATTTTAAGAAGGTGAGAGAACGTAAGAAGAATTTCTAATGAAAAAAAACTCTATTCGGTCATTTTTCATCAGAAATGAAAAGAGATATTTTGAACAGATGGAAAGATAAAATAAAAATTACGACTGACAACAAAAGGGTGTAAAGGAGGCGCCTCTATTTTCCGAACGTTAATGCATCAATTACACTTCGTCTCCGATCGCGCAGAGGACGGTTATGCTGATAACGACCGCCGTCAAAGATACCAACTCGATGTCGTTGTCGGAGTGGAATATGCTAAAATGAAGTTTAGTTCAAATGAATTTCGAAGTGAAAAACGTATTGAGAAGATTAGCGGCAATCTACGCCAGTAACCAGGCCGGATGTCGACGGATACGACGAGGATGTCAGTTCGATAATGGGTTAATGTTCACGTAGGAGTAGTGACTAAAAAAATAAGTAACAGAAGTGCATGTGAAAATATATATATATATATATATATATGATGAAGTTATTATTAACTCCCCGGATGAAGTTATTATTAACAGTAGGAAGAGTGCTGGTCATAATAGTGCCGTCAAGAAAGCTGCCATCAAGAAGAACATTGATATTCTGGGTTATATCTATATTTAAAAAAAATATTTATAACAACCTATATCCCGCGAGGTTTCATAGTTTATTTTTTTCAAGTATGAATAACTTGAATTATAAAAACATATATCAACATGCAGAGTCTTTAGTAGATGAACAGATATTTCTATTACACCGGAAATTCAACTAATAGAAGCAAACGGTTACGCCAATAACGAATAAACGCACGCAAAACGTTTGAAAACGCACGCAAAACGATCGAAAATGCACGCAAAACGATCAAAAACGCACGCAAAACGGTCGAAAACTTACCCAAAACGATCGAAACGCACCGTTTCACACGCGAAACAGTGTGTTTCGATGTGCGATTTGCGTGCGTTTTCGACCGTTTTGCGTGCGTTATTCGTTATCGTTTCATCGTTATTGTCGTAACCGTTTGCTTTTGTTAGTTGAACTTCCGGTGTGATAGAAATCTCTTTGTTCATCTAGTGTCCCATTTTTTACTTTAGTGAGTATAACTGAATAACCAGTAGGCAATAGCTACAGACGAATTAAGTACCATCGACGCAATCGAAAGAAATCATTACGATAAACGACTCGTTTTTGAACACTGTCTTCGTCTTTACCATTCATAACCTTCATTAACTCTATATTTTCGGATACTTTCTGTAAACTGGCTTTTTCGTGATTGAAAAAATAAAATTTGAAAGATATACAAGGAGGTATACTGAACAACGAACCATCAAGTATTTCCATAATATCTACTTACCGGATGCGTCTCTTGTATGTGGTCCAACATGTTATCAACAGTGATCTTTGGTGAATCGCATTTTCTGTAATCTCCCCACCTAAACATTGAATAGGGTGTTATTTGATAATGAACTATTATTTCTTCATCCATACAATACTCACTTTCCAGCAGCTTGTTCTTTAGTATTTGCGAGTCCGTTGGTCAAGCGACAACAGAGTGGTTCCCCACAGTCTGCATTACTGCCTTCCATATAATAGGGGTCATAGTGAGTGTCGGATAAATGAAGAACTTTGAAAGTGGGAGCATTTACCTGAAAATTTTCAAACACTAAGAATACTTTATCTAAGTCAAGTCTATAAATCCGAAACCCTTCCCAGAGACGTGGGAATTTCGCAAGGGAGCATTGCCGGCCTCTTTTATTCGTCATTTATTTCAACGACTTATGTAATCTAAACGTAAACCAACGTCAGTTCAACACTATCTTCGCAGATGATACAAGTTTGTTATCAGTTGGTGAAACATTCCCAGAGATAATGGTAAATAGTACAGATCTATAAAATCTATAAAATCAATAACACTAAGGTGTGGTTCAATAAAAGTAAACTTGTAAAAAATGAATCGAAAACACACATTATTTTGTTTAGAACAAACTAAGACAACATTGATTATCCAGTTAGGGTGGACCTTCAAAACTCTTTTGTCCCACAACACCAAATTTTTAGGAATCCACATCGACGAGAACATGAATTGGTCTTCTCATATTGATAACCTAGCAAACAAACTAAGTGGAATATCGTATGGAATTAGTTATATCAAAATATCTGCACAACGAGGCTACAAAAATAATATACACGATTAATTTCGATAATATACACGACTAATTTCGACAATATATACGACTAATTTCGAATCGGTTGCTCGATACGGAATTAGATGAATCAACAACTTAAATTATAACCAAACTTGCAGAACAGTAGTCAAATACACCAATATAATGACAATCTACGCGATTTATATAATATATGAATGTCTAGTGTTCATTTATAAAGAGTCACACCTCTTCACTGAGAATATACCTGCTCATAAGTATCCCACTAGAACAAATGAATATATGTATCCCCTTCATAGACTAACAGTAACTGAAAAAAG